>WSFP011356191.1:0-34138 GCA_009831015.1 Picea engelmannii | reverse complement strand
CCCTACAGGACCCCATCAGAAGATTCACCCACTTTGTTATGGGCCATACACTATCACCAAGGCCATGGGGGATAATTTTTTTGAACTCAACATTTCTCCTTTCCTTGGCCTGCACCCAATGTTCAACGTGGATCTCCTTCACCCTTGTTTCGCACCATTATTGGACACCTCAGAAGTAGAAGAAAATATAACACCAACAGAGATCAACCCCGAATTCATACAATAGGCATCCAATGATCATATTGTGGACAGACAGGTCAAGGGCACTCAACAACAAAGGATCCAGCTTTATCGAGTCGTCAAAGCAAGGCAACTCCTACACCAAGGCAAGTGGCTCACCCGGAGCCAAACTCAGCATAAATTTCCTCAGATGATGGGGGACCTCAATGCAATGGAGACCATTTCTTCATAAGGAGGGAGGATTGATCCATATGGATATCGGTGGCCACCTACCATTTCCAACTGGCTCAAAACAATTTTCTGACAATTTTGGCAATTTACTATTTTGAGCAGTTTTAACTTTTGGGGCCATTTTGAGGGCCTAAATGAAGGCTTTTCAAGATCGAGATACTCAATAATAGATAAATTCATGATTGATCCCCCAAAATGAATCTCCTCGACGATACCTTTCCTATGGATTATCACACGCCTAAAATGGAGATCGTATGCAAAAGTTACGACCCCGGGAAGTTGATGTACTAACTTACCCAAACGGGGCCCACATGACTTTTGGTGCTTCATCTCCTAGGGTTAGGTTTTTGGATGTCTAGGGTTTTGGGAATTCTTTATTATTTAAAAAATGCCTTCAGAGCCTCATTGTAACCTTCTTCTTGCGAATGCACGCTGTCGTCACATCTCTTCTCAGAGATAAGCCACCACCATTCCAGCAAGCTTGTTTTCGTTGCATTTTACAGTTTCAACTTATTTTGTTATTGAATAGAAAACCAGTTTTACTGTATCTGTGTTAGTTTTTGTTAATAACCTGTTAATATTCTTATTCATTTTGTTCTTCTCATAAAATCTGGATCAGAAATAGAAATTGAAAATGCAAGACTCCATTTTTGGGCAACTAGAGTACTGGAAAAACATCTCATAATTGTGGTCACCTACGTTGATAGCCCTAATAAAATAATGGTGCAACCTGATGGAATGGGAACAATCAAGGGGGAAAATCCCTTGGGTCAACAAGTTGGGAGAATATGAGATTTTGGTTGGCACTAATGTAGGAGGATAAAATTGCATAAAAAAAAAAAATTTCTAAATATTGTAATGTAATGTAAATTTGTATATGTATTCAACATGGTGTTGTGCACTGAGGATGATGCACAATTGTAGGGGAGGGGGGATGTAACATCTCCAGTTTAATTTATGCATAATGTATATATGAATGTGGTTATGGCCAAGCGATGTAATATGTGAATTTGTATTTCTATTCTTAAATAAACAAAATGTGATATCGGTTGTTGGGAATATGGACAAAGATGGGGGCTGGATTTTTTCATAATAGAAGAGAGTGTCTAAGAGGGATCTAAGGGGGGAATTAATTTTGGTTATTGATTCAACTCAATTTCTTGAATTTTATGATCATTGGGGATAAATTCTAACTTTGTGTTTGAGTGTATGAGAGTCCAATCATTAAACTCGTGTAAGAGAGTGGGTGTGAGAAGTTGTTACAAGGAAAATCTCTCTATGTCTAGGGTAAACCAAAATAGACATAAATGACTATAAAAATCAAGTCTCTTCTCAAGTATGTTATGAAAACAAATATGCTATCAAGACCAGATAAAAGGCCTACCTCGTCCAGACATTCGATGAAGTCCATCGTTGAGCACTTGACCCAAACAAATATACCTGCAACTAGTCATCAACAACCAAGCAAAGCAATCATATGGTGATAATAAATTATGTTAGCAAATTCAATAGCATAATCCATTAATAAACATGACAAATATGCCCATGGAATAATAATTCAAATATTTTCAAGATATCAATTAGATGGAAAAAGAGTATTTCTATTAATATATGAACATAAGTGAAAATGTTATAGACTTCCGTGTCGACACGTTTTGGAACTGAGAAACTAATTTCCTTTCAGATGGGCCTCCACCACTTCAATCCTCAACCAAAGGAAAGCTCATAATAGAGAAGCAATGAGGTTATCAATCAATAAAGGAAGAGCTTGGGGGCTGAACACTGTGTTCAGACTTAAAGGACAAAGGGATGCAGACTCAATATGAAGTAAATAATTTCTATAGAGTAACTTTTCTCTCAAAGTTGAATTCTTTTCTACTTTTTTCCATAGCTTGGAATTGGCCCATTTATAGCCTTCAAGATGGAATTGAAGGGTCGAGTCGGAACATTTCCAGTATATGGAAGGCCAAGGATCATAGATCTCCTCTCGTGACATGGAAACCTGGCATTAATTTTCATTTTCTGGCACAAATCCTGATGTGCGCAAGCAGTAGTGGAGCAACGTACATATACACATGTTGTATAGTAAGCAAGATGCATACATGTGGAAAAATATGTATTTTTATCTCTTGATTTTACAAACAGGGATGATTATTCTGCATAGGGAAATGGGAAAATGCCTTATGTGCAAGATTGCATAGGGTGAGGAAAATATTTCTATAACAGATGCCCCCTAATGTGTGAGGTTAGAGGAGTATCTGTGATGGCCGAAATATATTATAAACAACCCAGAAGTGGAGTGGTGGGGAACCAACTAGATGAACTAGTTGCTCAGTACATTATGTACTGACTTTGCATACATGGCTGCCAATATAATTACATTGCATATCCATGTGAAAATATACCAAACAAGTGCCTGTGGCCATGAATAGACAAATACAAATGCAGTTACATGCCAATAGATATCATAGTCACGAACAAGGCCGAGTGGAACCAGTCTCAAAACCAATCTGAAGATATCTATATACAATGGAGTACAATCTAATCTCCCATGATCTCTGAAGTCATATAGGTATTGGTCCAATGAAAAGGAAGCAAGAACTCAGGAAAGCTATGGATACTTATTGGCGTATTCAATTCTTCTACACAATCTACCAAGGGTGCATTTCTACATCATTGAATAAAGGATTTGAGGTCGAACACAACGAGAGATTGTTTGATTATCAGTCATTGATGTATATCGTTAACAAATGCGAGACAAACTATCGATAATGAAATTAGGTATCAAGGCATCGAGTACATTCTTACAAGTGTGAATAAAGGAGCTGGTGTCGAACACCTAAAGAATCCATCAATCAAGAGACATTGATGTATTCCCAACTGTTGATGGCGAGAGAACCTGCCACTAGTGAATGGAAGCCTCAAGGTACTCATAAGACTCTAGGTCCCATTTTCAAAATAAATGAGTTGAATTCGATGGAAGGAGACCAATTGAAAGGAGAGCATTGATGCATCTCTCATCAGTCAACCCGAGGTACAAAGTAGGAGCTTCATGATTTGGTGGAAATCAAACGTAGAACAAGTTCATGAACTAGTGACCCTGTGCATATTTTTCATGTTCCAAGTGGAATTGGTACACTAAAAATACTCTCTAAATAGCAACCAATGATGAAAACTGTTGACAAAGGTGAGGAAACCACCAATAATTCTAATGGCATCCAAGACACTGCATGAATCCCAATGTGTGAATAGATGTCTTTTCATCGAACATAAGGGAAACCACCCATTCAATGACCAATGATGAAGTGTCGACTGTTGGGTTCAAGGTTACCTACCAATGATTAAAGTAGGACCAGGGTGCATGATAGGACTCCAATATCATGTGATTCTGAGACAAACTAAGGGTATGACCAACATGTAAAGTCAAGAGTTCTAAGAAGTGGTCGACACAGGTTGATAGACTTCCTTTGAACAAGGGCATGAGACATATGGAGGACTCTGATAGCATAGACCCAATGATGAAACCATGAGATGTAGGAGGCATAAATGAAACTCTCTATAGGGACTGGAAGAGTAACTAGTCTGTAGAGAAGACTCTATAATGAGCTCAACTTACTAAGGCCATGCTAATCCCAAAATTATGATGATGAATGGACTCAAATAATTTTGTGCTATGTTCAAAGGTGACACAATTGTTGCCAATACAAGATAATACTCCCTTCCTGCCTGTCTTTTTTTTTTTTTCATAAAAAATGAATGTTATGATACAGAGGAGGAAACAAGTGTCGCAAGTAAGAAAAAAAAGTTCCAGCGATGGAACATACCTATGCTCAATGCAAGGAAATGCATGTGGGAGATGGAAACTCGGGGGAATGTTCCCTCCTAGGTATAGGGTGTCAAATTACAAAGGATATAAACAAGGTTGTGCTTGGTTGAGGATGAAAAAATTGTTGAGGAAAATGATTTATAA
Source organism: Picea engelmannii (assembly GCA_009831015.1). Lineage (NCBI taxonomy): Eukaryota > Viridiplantae > Streptophyta > Pinopsida > Pinales > Pinaceae > Picea > Picea engelmannii. The sequence continues at coordinate 29,757 of WSFP011356191.1, read as the reverse complement.
TGCAAAGAGAGAAATGACTATATGCTCAATACTGCAAGCAAGGGAATGAGATGCAATCACAACTTAACGCCAAAAAATGTCCTTTTTTTTATGACTCTTAGTCTATTTGGTGTGAAAAAGGGATAAACTTGTGCCAAATAGACATCCTTTCAAATTCAACTTATGAGTGTGAAAGAGATAAGTTCACTCGACAATCTTTTCGCTTTTTGAAAATGTGTCATAAAAGAGCTTAACTAAGACTCACGACCTTTCAAGTCCAATTTAACGAGTGTAAAAGGGACAAATCACTCAAAAATATTTTCCCTTTTTGAATGAGTCAGAAAAGAGATTAACTCAGACTCGTTTGGGAGAGTCTAGGTGGAAAGTCATGGGGGGGAGGGGGCAAGGTTCCCGTGCAAAACTTCTACGAAAATTCAGTATCTTACGAATAAGCGACATAAGCTTGGGAAAACCCAAAGCTCTCTAATTCGAGCAAGATAAAGCACCAACGGAGAATATAGTCTTGGTGATATATCGGATAATGTCCCTTACTGGAAAGGACATAGGTAGGGGCATTGGATACCCCACAAGACCGTATCAATCGAAAGTGATCTCCTCAAAACTTAGAGGGAGAGGACTTGGGGAAAGTAGAACTCTCTCTCATTCAGAAGGTGTAGGATTATGGATGGTGATGACATTATTGAAGGATGCATCACTCTCCACAAGGAGAGTAGGATTGACCATATATCTCATTGGTACGACCACTTCTTCAATTCTAGGTTGAAGAGGATCCATGATAATAGGGATAGGGGGCACACTACCTTCGACATCGGGGGTGTGGTCAGGAGATGATTGCAGCGACATTACTGTCATTTCAATCAAAGGAGAAATGGGATGTGGGGAAACCACAAACAACTCAAAATCCATAGGGCCCTTAGGTGACCCCCACACTTATTGTATCCCAGCAGTAGTCGGACACAAACAAGTAAGATGATCTCCTTCACAAGTCTTGCAAAGGAATTTAGGATTACGTCTGAGGCGTCTAAGCTTCTCGATACCCCCAATGTCATTCCCAATAGTTGGTGACATGCTCTCAACATGACTGGCAGAGGTGAGAGAGTCATATCCTACATGATGCATAGATTTTGGAGATGTGACATCGATATGACTCGTGGTGACTAGAGTGATGCTCCCATCATGACTAACAACGATTGGGTGTGGGTTGTCAACATTAATTGTAGAGGTCATCAACCCTTCACCAACATGACTGGAAAAGGTTGGTGGTGGAGCTCTAGTGTAACTGACAGTGACTGGACTAGTGATGGGTGGCGACATTTGGTACCAAGTTCCAAGGAAAGATTCACTTTGAAACATTACAGGCTAGGAGGGGTCCTGGTTTACCCCCTGTCCCAGTCCGAAAGGTAATATCCTTTGTTTAATTGATTCAATGAGGTTTGAACGGGCATCATCACTGAATTCTGTGAAGAGACATGAATATGATAAGGACTATTTAAGTGAGGATATAAGTTGTCCCCTTGTGAAGGGGTTTCGTGAAGAGGGTATCCTAAACTGTAAGACTGATGCTTCCCATATGAAATACCCGGGGATACATGAGGACCTGTCATGGGAAAAGTTTTAGAAGGAACTGACATGACAAACGAAGGATATAAGGAATGGGTGTATTGAGTATAATAAACAACCATTTGAGTATTAGCTCCTGAAAGAGCATATCTAGGACTGGATCCATAAGAAGGGAGGTTCCAACCTCCCTCTGTGAATTTTTTTTGAGAGACATAACTCATATCAAGATAAGAAATAGGCATTAGGGCCATGGTGCCCCTAGATCCAATGTTAGGATTCATATAAGTGGACCAGGGAGAGGATTGCAAGGGTGAAGGCACATCAACAGGAAAATCGATAGAGACCTAAGGCGTGGATAGAGGGTCATATTTTTGTACACCATTATGAAAAGTGGGTGGATTTTCCCCCATGAAATGAATAAACATCATGGAGGAGAGGGTAGCAACAAATGAGGGATATGAAGGAACTCCACTATCCATGATAATGAAAAATCAGTGACAAACTCCTAAGGCCAACTAGTAATCACAGAGCACACCAAAATTCAAAATTCCAATATGCACACAAATGGGGTAAAGTGGCTGAGAGTGGCCTCCCTCCCTAAAGAAGGTATGCCTCACCCAGGAGGGGCCTGAGACTCCTTACTAAAGATCGAAGGTAACATAATAAGTTATAAGGGCCCTCGTGGAAAAAACAACCAGTTGGTCAGATCCCCTGGAGAGGTAATCCTCCATAAAGGTTGTGTGTTTTCCGACCCTTATCTGACCCAAGGTACCTGCAGAATAATCCCTGCAAGTAACCTATGAGACACCTAAGTCAAGAAACTAATAAACCACTGTATAATTGATTCACATGCGAGCAGTCATAAGTCAGGTCCACCGTATGGGCAAGGTAGAAAAGCCTGAAATATTGAAAGTACCACCTCTCATGGAGGTAAAGGCACTAGCAAGATCCCCATATACGAATAGATCCCCAGAAATATCTCTGACGCTAAGAAGGTATCAGGGGGATATCCCTTCAACCGACTTCACGTGACCTCATGATTAACTCTGGTGTGAGTGGAGCCTTCTGATCTTACCAATTATATAATGGATTTCTCCACTCCTTGTTTCAGACACATATATTGATCCAATTTCCTTGGAGAATTTTACTCACTAAATCCTATTCCAAGGCACTAAATCCTAAGCTAGTTTGTGCACCCTAGAAAATAAAATTGTGACTAATCAATTTTAAATTATAGCATTAATTTTAGTGGTTGTGATTACTCAAAAAGGTATGGTAGTGAAACTCATGATGTTATGACTCTACAAGAAAAGTAAATATGAAAATAATGCAAATTCCTAACCTTAACTTTCAATGAATAATATGCTTCTAATAAGAAATGCAATTTTAAATTTCAACTCTGCAATCCTGAAGTAAAAATGAAATCTTTCATTACATGCACTAAGATAATGACAAGGAATCAAAGACCAAAATGCCAAGCAATGAAAAATGCCTAATATTTTTTTATTTTCAATATAATAAAAATGAAAATGCATGGACTAAAAAGAAACTTGATATATAAACTCTATTGTGTATAGAAAGAAAAAACTCAAGCAGGATACCAAGCAATAAAACACCTAGCCCAATGTACAAGGACAATCAAAATGAAAATATGATGAGAAAGAATTTTCCCATAAATTCAACCAAAGACAGGTTTCCTGTCATCCCACAAGCACTCAACAGGCACTATAGAGACCCAAGAAGGCTCAACAAACCTCAAATTCCACCCAAAAATCACCAGACCAATCAAACAATCAAGAAAATTTGATGTACATGACTATTTAAGAAAAACATATTGTATATACGCACCTTGTAGAGGGACAACCTATGTATATACACGTTTGTCAAGGAAAAAAGCGTGTATATGTTTCAAAAAACAAGGCCAGGAAAGGGAGAAGGCTGAAAACTCAGACCCAGAGTGAATAGAGGTTGTTAAGCAATGATGCGACAAGAAACACAATAGGAATGAGAGAAATATAAGAAGAAAAGTACTCCAAACCCTAAGAAAGAAGATTCAGTCCCCAGTATGGTCATCAATTCTGTTACAGGGAAAATCTCTCTATGGCTAGGGTAAACCACAATAGAAGGAAATGACTACAGAAATAAACTCTCTTCTCAAGTATGCTATGAAAACAAATATGCTATCAAGAAAAGATAAAAGGCCTACCTCATCTAGACATTCAATGAAGTCCACCATTGAGAACTTGACCCAGAGAAATATACCTACAACTAGTCCTCAAAAACCAAGGAAAGCAAGCATATCATGATAATAAATGATGTTATCACATTCAATAGCATAATCCATTAATAAACATGACAAATACACCCATGGAATAATAATTCAAATATTTTCAAGATATAAATTGGATGGGAAAAGAGTATTTCTATTAATATATGATCAACAGAAGTGAAAATGTTACAGACTTCCATGTCGGCATGGTTCGAAACCGAGAAACTAAGTTCCTTCTAGTTGGGCTTCCACCACTTCAATCCTCCACCAAAGGTAGGCTCATAATAGAGAAGAAATGAGGTTCTCGATCAATAAAGGAAGAGCTTGGAGGCTGGACACTGTGTTCAGACTTAAAGGACAAAGGGATGTAGACTTAATATGAAGTAAATAACTTCTCTAGAGTAAATTTGCTCTCACAGTTGAATTATTTTCTCCTTTTTTCCATAGCTCAAAATTGGCCCATTTATAGCCTTCAAAATGGAACTGAAGGGACGAGTCAGAACATTTCCAGTATATGGAAGGCCAAGGATCATAGATCTCTTGTCATGACATGGAAACCCGACATTAATTTTCATTTTCTAACACAAATCTCGATGTACGCAAGTTGTAGTGGAGCAGCCTCCATATACGCATTTTGTATAGTAGGAAAGATGCATACATGTGGGAAAATATGTATTTTTATCTCTGGATTTTACAAACAGGGATGATAAGTCTACACAGGGAAATGGGAAAAGGCCTTTGTGCAATATTGCATAGGGTGAGGCAAATCTCGCTATAACAAAAGTCACATCCCACAGTTATTCAAAGGATGGGGGTTGAGTACAATCAACTTGGGGAATTGTGTGAGTTAAGAAAAAAAGACAAAGGAGAGGGAATTTGTATGGGAAATTACAAGAAGTTTTTGATAGAATAAGTTTCACATGAACAACAAGGAGGGATGAGAGAAAAAGAGAGTTGGAGATAGAGCAAGAAGGCTGGGAAATTTTGGAGCATCCTGAATCATTTTGGAGTGATTTGGAACTGAAGATTAAAGAGTCTGGTTGTCAAGCATGAAGAGTGAACTCTTTTGTGAGTTTCATTGTAACAAAAAGTGTTTGTTTTTGTTGCTGGTAGTTTTTCTGGTAGTGAGTTCCTTGAGTTCCGAGTAGAGAGATTCCTAGTTTCATGTGCCAAAGAGATCCTGATAAATGAATGGGAAGCCTAATGGATTGAGAGCAGTGAAGGGGTACATTCCTTGGGCTAGGAAGGTCTATAAGAAGAGAGTTGGAGGAAATTCAAGATAGTTGTAGGAGAATATCAGTGGGTTGTGGGATATTTAGTTGTGAGAGGACTATGAGAGATACCCTTTTATTGTGAATTCCTAGCCCCAACTCGAGGGTGACTTTCTATTGAAATTGGTAACAATGAGTCTATGGTTGGGTGGAAATTCCTTCCCAATAAGATAGTTGCACAATTGTTTTAAAAAGATAAGTGTTTATTTATTTTCCTTATTTAATGTATGAGTTTAACTATTTTGCATTTTACTATGTGCATGTGGATGAATTATTTGTTGTTGTGGTGAAATTATTAGTTGCATCAACCTTTTTTACTAGTATGGATAATTGTTTGAGAATAATTGTCATGTTTTTCATAATTGAAGGTTTAAATGTATCTATTAATCTATATTATTAGTATCGGTAAGGATATTCCAACGTGGTGCTCGGATTTTCATGCGCACTGGGAATATTTTCCACACGCAATACAAATCTCATTGCACACACACTCTCAATAGTTTTCACTTGCAGTATAAAGGATGTTGTGTGTTTGGTTTGTCTCAGTGGGGGCATGACTTTCATGATCATTTTTAATGTTGCAAATGAATTTATTTATATGGTATCAAAAAATAGTTAAATCTATGTATAATTTGTAGTTAATAAGCTACAAGAATTTAGTTATCAAAAAAAATTCATATTTATGTGTATTTTGTGCAAGTAATGTTCTTCGATTTAGCTGGGTAAAGTTACAAAAGGGGGTCATTCCTTGGGTCAACCCTAATAAACGAATGAGATACTTAATGGACTGTGAGTAGTGAAGAGGTACATTCCTTGGGTTGGGAAGGTCAAGAGGAAGAGATATAGTAGAAATTGGGATATCTATAGGAGAATGCCAGTGGTTTATGTATATATTTTGGGTTGAAATTCCTATGCATATATATGTTTTGGGTCAGGGTTCCTATGTATATATGTTTTGGGGCTAGAGCGCCAATGTATTTATGATTTTCGGGGGGTGAAGCACCTATGTATTTATGGTTTTAGGGCCAAAGTGCCTATGCATTTATATTTAGGTTGGAATGCCTATGTGATATTAGGCCAGAGAGCCTATATGTTGATTAAAGGCCAGATATCCTAGAATTGTAATTGTATGTACAACGAAGGGTGTTGTGCACTAAGGATAGTGCAAAAATAAGGGGGAGGGGAATGTAACATCCTTGGTTTTAGTCCCTGTGAATTATAATGTAATTTTATAAATGTGAATTAGGTTGGTGAGTTGATGTGTTAGGGCAAAGAGATCGTATTGATTTAATGTGTCCAGGAGACAAATTGTATATTATGTGCATTGAATAATTAATCAAAATAGTAATCATTAGATGTAGAATGAAAGGGATAAAGAATGAATGGGGGGGTATGATTCCACAAGAGAGAGGGGGGGTCTAAGGGGGGATTATTCATGGGTATTAATCCAACCCACATTCCTGAAATTATTAGCATTATGTATAATTGTATATCCATTGTTGAGTGTTCCCAAATCCAATCATTTGAATCATGTAATAGGGTGGGTGTGATAAGTCACATCCTATAGTTATTGGGGAGCATGGGATGAAGTACAATCATCTTTGAGAAGAGTGGGAGTCAAGAAAACAAGGGAGAAGAAGGGAAATTCGTATGGAGAAGATAGACAAGTTTTACATTCAGATTGTGGAAAACAAGAGAGGAGATAAGTGTTGGGAAGAGCACCAGACATGTTGTGATTTAAGGCAACCATTGTTTAGATGTGGTTATGCTAAGGAAGAGGCTTATGTTCCTATGAAATGGGTTGTAATCCTATAGTACATTTTTATGTTGAGGAAATGAATCTAGAGCCTTGTGAAGGCTATTGTGAGAACTCCTGAAGCAGCTAAGAGTTCATAGAATCCCCAACTGAGAGATTCATGGCCAACCGAGTACACTAGAGGCCCTAATAAATGAGTGGTACAACTCGAGGGACTATAAGCATTGAAGGGGGTACATTCCTTGGGTAGTGTAGGTTGTGGGGAAGAGAGAGTTGGTGGATTGGAACTATTGTAGGAGTAGAACCTAGGTTTGGGGGCTACTATGTGTGGAGAGTAGATAGCCAGAGAGCTAGATCTCCTTTTGGACTCATAGCCTTAGCTCAGGGGTGGCCTGTTGTTGAGATAAAAGGAACAATACCACCTATTTCTGGGAATTTCATCCTCCGTGCACAACCAATTGGTTAATTATTAACTGATAAGTGTTTATGTTTTGTTCTTATGTTATTATCTCATGTAAATGGTTTAAATGAATGCTGGGTATTTTTCTATCTACTTGGATAGTTGCATTCATGGTTTTCCTTATGTTGTAGATGCATTTAGAGTTGTGGTATCAAACAAATGGTCAAATATGTGTGTGATATGTAGCTCTTAAGTTATGAGAAATTTATTAAGTAGAAAATCTTAATTTAATGTGTATTTCGCACACAATTTACCTTAGCTAGAGGTTGGGTACGTTATAGTTAGAGTGAGTGATTATGACTGAGTTAAATGATTTTTTTTATTATGAAATACTATGATATGAGGGGGTTAACTTAAATATTATGTTACATTGTAATGTTTTGGTTTGGTTAACTTCCATTTTATGTCATATTTAAGTATTAAGAGTTCAATTTCAATATTAAATAAGATTGTGATGTAACTATGGTTGATAAGGGTTGGTTATTATGCTTGAATTCCATATTAGTATGTCTCATTGCAATATTGCAATATTATGGATGAATTTATATTATATTTGCTATATTATTATTATTATTATTATTATTACTTTATAAGGTTAATGTCACATTTTTACATTAATATGTTGACTTCAATTATTATTTTTTCTCAAAATAACTGGAGAAAATTTTATTAAAAATTCTACCATAAATGGAAAAAGGAGGAAGCATAAGAATTTTCAAAATCATCCTTTACATATGAGGCAATAATAGGCTCAAATATTTCTAAAGTGCTCACCGAGTTTAAGTATGTTTGAGTTTTATACAATATATCAAAATTTCTTCCAAAATATAGCCTATAAAGGATGCCTAACATCAAAACACAAAAACAAAACATCAATAAAACTACTAGCTTGGTAATCCGGATTTATGTAGGAACACAATGAAATACAGAAATACACATAAACGCAGAGATGTAGTGGAAATAAGACTTCATTTCATTAATAACAAATGACTGAAATATACTTACAAACATAATGGAAATAAACTAGCTAGGGCATTGGTAGCTTATCTCTGAGAAGAGATGTGGCGGATAATGGCCTCTAAACTGTGTTACAATTAGGCTCGAAGGCCTAAAATTATTGAGAAACAATGGAAAACCCTCAACATCCAAAGACCTAACCCTAGGAGAAGAAACGACAAGACTATGGGCCCCGTTTGGGTAAGTTGGTACATCAACTTCTCGGGGACGTAACTTTGGCATACGATCTCTGTTTGACGCATTCCATACCTAGTTAGAAAGATCTATCTGAGGACTACAACTTTTGGGTGAGAAAAATTGATCTATAATCCATGTTTCTCCTTTTTTTCCCAAAAAATGTTGTTTAACGCCTCAAAATGACTCCGAAAGTTCAGGACCCGAAAAAACTGCTAAAAATAGTAAACTGTGTGGAAACTGAAAAAATGAAAGAAGCAATGGTGGGGGTCCAAGTGGAATAGGTGGGTGGCCACCAATATCTACCTGGATCATTCCTCCCCCCTTAGAAAGCAATGGTCCCCATTGCGTTGAGTTCCTCCATGAGACGAGGAAACTTCTGCTGAATTTGGTCCCTGGTGAGCCACTTACCTTGGTGAAGGAATTGGCCTACTTTGACAAATCGATATAGTGGTATCCTTTGTTTTTGGGTATTCTTGATCTGTGTATCCATGATCTGATCAGTTCTGTCTTGTTCCATGCAATCTTAATTTAACTCTGTTGGTGTGATTTGTTCTGCCATGTCGGATGTGTCTAGTAGAGTTGGAAAGTAAGGTCGAAGGCGGTCCACATTGAACACTAGGTGCAGACCAAGGAATGGTGGAATTTTGAGCTCAAAGGAATTTTCCCCTACAGCCTTGGTGAGGGTGTATGACCCATATCAGAATGGATGAAGCTTGCGGTGGGGTCCAGTGAGGTACTCCTTTTGCAAATGCAGCCACACTTTGTCGCCCACCTGGAAGTTGTGTGGCACCCAATGTTGATCATGTAGTTTCTTGTACTTAGCATTGTCTCTGTCCAAGATGTCATGAACCTATTGGTGGATGTGTTGAATGTGATCAATGAAGTTGTTTGCCTTGTCAGTCTCAGACTGGACATGAGCTGAATATTCCTGAGTAGCCACAAATGGCATGGTTATGTCAATGGGCCATAGTGACTAGAATCCCAAGCCCACTTGGAAGGGGTTGTGGTTGGTTGAACTATGGAGAGACCGATTGTAGATATGTTGTACATAGGAGATGCTCTCATCCCATGTGCATGGATGCTTTGAATTGTACATGCGTAGAATGTGTACGATCATCAGGTTGACGACCTCTATCTGGCCATCAATTTGCGGATGGAAAGTTGTGGACTTGGTGAGCTTGGTGTCCAGCATCGACCAGAGGTTGGACCAAAATGTACTGAGGAACCTAATGTCCTGATTTGAGATGATATACTGTGGGATATCAAAGTGTACCCACACTCGTTCAAAGAAGAGTTTAGCAGTGACTCCTGCTGTGATATTCTTCTTGCAGGCCATCATAATGGACATCTTTGAGAATCAATCAATGACCACAAAAACACAGTCATTTCCATGCTTAGTAGAAGGAAGGCCCGACATGTAATCCATAGATATGGATTCCCAAGGTTGACTGGGGGTAGGAGGTGGAGTATAGAGGCCTTGCTTCTTGATGGTCGGTTTGGCAATGGCGCAAGCAGTGCAGGACTTGATGTACTTCCTGACATCTTGTCAAAGGTTCGGCCAATAGAAATACTTTTGCAGTACTGCCATGGTTTTCTTGACCCCGAAATTCCCAACGACCCGACTGTAGTGCGCCTCCCAAATCATCTTGGCACGCTCGCTTGAAGGAACACAAAGGTGTCCCAGGTGACAAAGCAGGGCATCCTGGAGGTGAAAATTGGGAACTTGCTTACCCTCCAAGAGTGTATTGTATGTGTGGCCAAATTCTGGATCACTTGTGTAGAGAAGCGGCCAATCGAAAATATCATGCCCACAAGAGTTGAGCACAGTGGTTAATGCCACGATGGGTGGTCGACTGAGGCAGTCTGCAACATTATTAGTGTTTCCTTTTTTGTACTTAATGTTCAAATGAAAATGTTGTAGGTAGGTGGACCACTTTTGATGGAGATCGTTCTGCAACTTCCCTTGTGTTTGTATGAAATGAAGGGGTTGGTGGTCTGTGTGGATGACCATTTCCTTTCCCAAAATGTAATACTTCCATTGCCGACAAGCCTGCACATTGGAACACATTTATTTGTCATAAGTGGGATACTTATGGACTGTGTCGGAAAGTGTCTCACTGTGATATGCCACTGGATGCCCATGTTGAGTAAGGACTGCCCCAACAGCATAGTCAGAGGCATCTGTCTCGATCTCAAATGGTTGTTGCAAGTCTAGTAATGTGAGCACTGGTGCAGAACAGAGGCAATGCTTCAACTCCTTGAATGCCTTCTGTTGAGATTCATACCAAAATAATTTTTCTTTAGCTCCTCCCTTGGTGAATTGACTCAAGGGCCAAGTGATATGAGAGAATCCCAACACATACCTATGGTAGAAATTGGCAAGACCTAAAAAGTTGTGGAGCTCTATTAGGGTGGTTGGGGTTGGCCAATCCCGAATGACTTGGATCTTTGTTGGATCCACATGTACCCCCCGCTCAACAATAATGTATCCCAAATACTGAACCTGGGTCATGCCAAAAGTGCATTTCTCCAAATTGGCACACAACTTGTGTTGCCGCAGTGTTTGGAGGACCTATCAGATTTGGTGGAGGTGCTCTTCCTAAGTCTGGTTGAAGATCAGAATGTCATCCAAGTACACCACTACAAATGAGTTGTTGAATGGTCGTAGGATGTTGTTCATTAGCCTCATGAAGGTTGCAGGGGCATTCGTCAACCCAAAAGGCATGACCAACCATTCGAAAAGACCCTCCTTGGATTTGAATGCAGTCTTCCACACATCAGAGGGTTCAATTGGTACCTAGTGATACCCATACTTCAAGTCAATCTTGCTGAAATATTTCACCCCCTTGAGTTGGTCTAGCAGGTCATCAATCCATGGGATTGGGTACCTATTCCGAACAGTGATCTTGTTTAGTGCCTGTTAGTCAATGCAGAGTCTCCAAGTCCCATCCTTCTTCTACACCAACATGATCGAGCTCCCACAGGGCGATGAACTCAACTAGATGTGACTTTTCTGCAACAACTCCTGAATCTGGCTCTTGATTTTGTCATTCTCCATAAAAGAGCACTGATAGGTGGGTCCATTGGACAACGATGCACTCAGGGTTAGATCAATGGGGTGCTTGACCTGGAAGTGTAGAGGCACCCCTGTGAGGGAGGTGAAGATGTCCTCATACTCCTCCACGACCTTATCCATCTGTTTTTTTCGTGCAACGGGGCCCTATCAGGAGGTCATGACCACAATCTTCCTCTTTCCTTGAGGGCAGATCATTAGGAAAAAAAAATTCCTAGTTTTGGAAATGAGATTAATGCATTGTTTTGCAGTAACCAAAGAGATGGTGGTAGGCAGTGCTATCTCTAGTATCCTGTACAACTTATTTCCCAAAGTGACAATAACAACATGAGGCCTGGACTCATACACAACATGTCGCTTCCATGAGTATGGTTGGCCTAATAATACATTAGAAACATCAAGAGGAGCAATGCCACATAATACCTCATCTATGAAGGGCTTGACGCTGTAGGGAAGGAAAAAAATTTGACTGACACGGAGGTCCCGTCCTTGGTGAAACCACCCAATGGTGTATGGTTGTGGGTGTGTTGTGGTTGGCAAGCCCAGCCGCTTCATGATCTCTATGGAGATGAGGTTCTTCTGGCTCCCACTTTCGACAATGAACTACAACGGGGAACCCTTTTCCCACATCTTGGAATGGAAGAGATGCCCCGCCTCCTCCGAATCTTCTGGTTCCTCCTTCTGGATATTTGTGGTAGAAATGGTGGCACTGAGATCCGCATCAATAATCTTCTTCCCCCTGTCATTCCCCTTGTCAGGTTCTGATTCAAAGTCAGAGCATGCATTTGATTCAGAATCCTTCAACTCGACTACAAGTGACTGCTTGGCCTGACACTCACTTGTGTTGTGAGTGGAGCTCTTATGGAATTCACACCACTTTCCCATGTCCTTTTTTTTCTTCATGGTGTTGTTCTTTGCTTGTAGCTTTGGCAGGTTGTCATGGGCTGCCCCTCCTTGGCTTGGTCCTTTGTTTTGTGGTTTGGGGGTACCTTTCCCTTGCTTCTGATTTGCAGACCCAAAGTCTTGCCTCTTCTATTTGAACTTCTGCTTACTGCTGGCAACATATCGTTATGCCACACCAAGCGAGGAGATGTCGAGGAACTCCATGTCCTCTTGAATGTTTCTATGGAGATAAATGTGGTATTTTAACACCAAATGTTTCTCTGAATCTTTGATACCCAACTTTTTGCATAGGGTATGAAACAGATTCATCATCTCATGCACATCTTGGTCCCTTTGTTGCCGCAGCGTAGTCCATTGTATGTATTTGTCCTCATAGCTCCCCACAAGATAATATTGTTCCTTGATGGCATCTCAGAAAGAATTCCAAGTGGGTGTAGCCGAGAATAAAGAGGGTTCTCCCTTGTCTTGTTGCTCTGAGTAGGTTTCCCACCAATCCTTGACATGGGGGGGCGGCTTTGAGGAGTGCGAAAATAATCTTTTCTCAGTTGGAAAAGTCATGAACCGATAAATATCCTTCTAACAAATTCAACCATCTATCTATGGCATCTGCATCTATTTTTCCCTCAAATATGGGAATGTCAAAGCTTACTTGTAGCTTAAAAGGAGTGGTGCCTCCAAAGTGGTTGTTGGATGTCGATGCACCGCCAGTGGGAATCCGTTGAAGAATCTGGGTAAAGTTGTCCATCATCGCATTCCTTTGTTTCTCAAGGGCCTCCTCGAGCAAAATTTTGATAGGATATCCTGCTCCCTCATCTTTCTTTTCTTCCCCCATGGGCAGGTGTCCAGGTTTGCGAGGTTGATCTTGCAAAGGTTCAACCAGATCAAGCCCCAACTCCTTATACCCTGACCTCATTGGGGACATGCAAAGAAGGATCGAGAATGATCATACCGCTCTGATACCACTGATCCAGATTTATGTAGGAACACAATGAAATACAGAAATACACATAAACGCAAATATGCAATGGAAATAAGACTTCATTTCATTAATAACAAATGACTGAAATATGCTTACAGACATAATGGAAATAAACTAGCTAGGGCATTGGTAGCTTTTCTCTGAGAAGAGATGTGGTGGCTAATGGCCTCTAAACTATGCTACAATGAGGCTCAAAGGCCTATTATTATTGAGAAACAATGGAAAACCCTAAAAATCCAAAGACCTAACCCTAGGAGATGAAACGCCAAGACTATGGGCCCCGTTTGGGTAAGTTGGTACATCAACTTCCCGGGGACGTAACTTTGGCAAACGATCTTCGTTTGACGCATTCCATACCTCCTTAGAAATATATATCCAAGGACTACAACTTTTGGGTGAGCAACATTGATTTGTGATTCACATTGCTCCCCGTTTTCCCAAAAAAACGTCGTTTAAGGCCTCAAAACAACTCTAGAAGTTCAGGACCCGAAAAACTGCTAAAAATAATAAACTGTGCGGAAACTGAAAAACTGAAAGAAGCAATGGTGAGGGTCCAAGTGGAATAGGTGGGTGGCCACCAATATCCACCTGGATCACTTGGAGTGTCATTATTGCTTGGATATTCTTCAATCTCCTCTAGCGATAAATTGAGTTCTGGAAGATGTGGTTGTGGGCCTGGAGAGGAAGCCTCCTCTTAATGTACTTTGTTTGAGTGGGTTGGTGACTGGGTCCTTTGTCGATTCCTCAATTATTCAACTTCTAAATGAATTATTGTGTATTTGTATTAAATTTGATGCTGTCCCTTCCTTTGTTATTCTAAAATTTCCATTGTTGTGAGAAGCTAAATGGATAATCTGTGAACCTAAATTTCTAGAGCCTGGATTGAATGAACCAACTCTAGATGTTCTTCCTCTTGCATCTCATGTATCCACCTTACTACCCTTGCTCGATGTTGCACCATAACCTAAAGCTTGTTTATACCCTCTGTGAGAAACAATTTTAGTTCTCCTTTTATCATATTCAATGCTTCTAAGTGTTGTTTCAAGTTACTCTTCAATAATTTATCATAGGGTGGTGCAATTAAAATACTCTCACAACATTCTTGAGGTAGCACCCACATAGGGAAAGATATTGAAGCCATCAAATCCATGTCACCTAAGAATATTTCACAGACCCTAAGCATATGACAAAGGGGAATCAAACAATACCCATAATTATTGGTTATTTGAGGATCCAACCATGGTGACACAATCTCCCATCGTGCCAATACAACAACCATAAATACCAAGGACATAACAACCAGAAGAAATGAATGAATTCTTCAATGTGTGACAAACTCATCACATGCACATTTTACTTGGGGGGATTGTATTTTCTTGCAATGAAGCAAAGGGGGAATGGTACTATATGAACCTTCCATGTGGGAGTAACAATAACCTTTAAATGCAGAAACATTTCCATTTTGTGTCATGATTACATTGATGGAGAATGCAGTGGGTACTTGGAGATGTGTACATTGTCCTTCACTTCTAGAATCTCGCCTCATGTTATCATATTGGCATCCTCCTTTATGACTCATTCTCCCAAACTTATAATGTATCATGGGATGGGGGTAGCCAAGGAATGATCATTGACCTGTAGAGTTTCTATAGGGTCCCTCAATGCTTAATTTTGTTCGGAAGAATGTGAAGAGGGACAAAAGAGTGGAAAGATTCTGACTCAAATTTAATTCATCAGAAGATAGATGCTAGATTCATTTCTTTCGACAATGTCTTTTTTCTCAGATGGTTTATGACTACCATGGAATCCCCTAGGATTGAGAGGGAGCTTATTCCTTTTTTTCAAGTCAACTTCAATCCTTGGAGTAGAGCCTATGCCTCTACCTAGTTGTTAGTAGCTTGCCCAACATTCCAAGAGAAGAGAAGCTTGATATTTTCTCCTAAGGATAAGAGAACCCCACCCACTCCTGTCACCCTAAGTTAACTTTAATTATTATCTAATATTGTGAAGTTAATATGTTCATCAATCATTATAACTAGAAATTTTTGGGATGATTAGACCTATTTATGATTGATAAAAAATAATATTTCTCCAATTTATTTATTAATATTCAAAAAAATAATTAAAATTGTTTATATAATTAATTAAAATTAAAAATAAATTTATTTATGATTGATTAAAAAAATATTTCTCCAATTTATTTACTAATATTCAAAAAATAGTTAAAATTAGCTATATAATTAATTAAAATTAAAAAATATTTATTAAAATTTTGTATAAACAAAATTCACAATATGCATATTGATTTGTTAGTATTAAAAGATCTAAGATTCTATATAAATGTAAAGAATGAATCCCTTCACACAACATAAAATCTAAATAAAAACCATCGACAAATATCATATACAAAAATATCTTTCCATTTATTTCATTATGAGTTGAAAACCACATATATTCACATAATGCGAAAAGCTATCATAACTTTGTTAACCAATAGAGTAGTGAAGACAGTGATCAAACAAAAGTTAACATCAAAAGCCTTGATTCTATTATCAACTCTTATTCCATTGATTTAAAAACTTAATCTTCCTTATGTGAAAACTTTCTTGGGAAGCAAGACCGTTTATCAAAGATTTTTTTAAAACTAATCAAAATTAATAAAATAAACTACAAATCTTATAATGGGAAGGGATTTGTTGCTGAAAATTCCATTGTCCATGCCCCTTCATAAAAAATATTAGAATGGTTATACTAAAGGCATTGAATTAATCCAATGAATAGGCATAAAAATTTTGAGTTTCATCATAGCTGTGATTGTGCAAAAACAACCTAAGTTTGTTGCATACATTGGGATCATCTTGTTCTAGTTGTTGGATTTTCATTACATTGATTGCAAATTACTTGACACATTTTGAAATAATGTTGTTGAGTGCTAAGAGCATTCCTCATCCTTTTTGATTGAAGAAAATTGATTGTTGAATTGTAAAATATATTTTGTTTCATATAAAACAAATTGACAAATAAATTTTCAAATACCTTTGGTTTCATACAATTCATGGGTAAGTTGAAAAGCAAATTGCTCGAAATGTTTTACTATGTTAAATGTAATATCTACATAGTACAGGATTCAGGAAACTCATGGGAAAGAGTTGAACCCAATCCAATAGGAACATAATAGATGATTGACAGTATTCATGGAAGACAAGCATACTATACTCTTTCAAAGTAGATAACTATGCGGAAAACTATTTTATAATATTGATCCTGCAATGCGAGATTGAAAACAATGAGTACAATTTGACATTACCAATGAAGCATTAACGGAATTGAAAGAGCGTAAAAATGGAGAACGAGATAAATGAAAGTAATGAAGTAGAGAAGTGTGTCTATAGAAGTGATCCAGATGATGAGGAAGAGAAATGGTGAAGTAGTCAACGGTGCTCAGATTATCACAATCCCAATGAAATTTTCAGATTACAAACTCTCAAGACAAAACTGCAATTTCTAAATTTCCAAAGCTATTTAACAGCTCCCAACGGTCAGGAACAATATAGATATATAGATAACAAAATCGAGAATAAACCCTTGGCTTTGTCACCTCAATCAGTGTTATCCTCTACCTCAATCAGTGTTATCCTCTCTTGAAAATTCTAGGATAAATCCTAGAATATTCAAGGGAAGGATAACATTGATTCCTCCCAACCATCTTTAATAACCCAATTGACTTTTCAAAAACAATTATATTAGAAAAAACAAAAGATTTATATAACACAAATCATAACGAGCAAATAAGTCAATCTATTCAACCTCGGTTATTGAAATTTATGTTTATTATTATATTTCTAACTAACAAGCTTAAAACTGGAAAATATATTATTCTACAATAATAATAATAAAAATAACATGCAATAGAATCATTTTAATATAAAACTGTTTTTTTAATAAAAAAATAATAATAGGTTATAATTTATATTAGTTTAGTCATTACTAATAGACTATAATAATGATTAGCACAAAGTTCAAAAAGAAACTTATTCTCACAACATGTAAGATCATGTGATTCAAAGGTGGAAAAGTCACAAGGAAAAATCGACGAACACCTAAAAGAGGAGGAGTAACTCTGTTGATATTTGAACTTGGGTCATCTCCATTGTAACCACTCCACTGTAACCTCTCCAAGTTGTCGTTAGACCATGGCTTAATGGACACAAACTTAGTGACACAAAATTATGGAACACGTTAATATATAATAATGTATCATAAATGTATTGTGAATGTTTAGTAAAATTGCACTTGAACACTAACCTAGTAACCTTTAAGGTGTTATGTATTTATGAGCATGTAAATGTGGACCCAAAAAATTATTTTGGGCTTGATATGATTTTTCTCATTTTCATATCTTCCAGAGATGAAAAGAGAGTTTCTCTTAGCAGCCTATCAAGTTCTATTTCAATTCAAAGATAGTGGTAGGAGTCATAGCTACTATTTCCCTTTCCCATTAAAGAGTATAAATGGGTTACATTCAAAGATTCATTCAAACACATAGTGACTTATTAGGGATTTACGAGTATCAAGCCTTAGTTTCAAGTCACTTGGTCTCAGTTAAAATCAATTATAGGGTTCATATTTCAATTTAGTTAGTGTCTCAATTATCAATAATAGGGTTAGTATTTCTAAATGGATTTCAAAGTCATTGTGTTCTGATGCAGGAGCATCCACAACGTATCAAGCGAGCCAACACATCGAGCAAAAAGGACACCTGGACAGTGCCAACACAAATTTTGAAATGCTTTAGAAGTGGTTGCGCCACTCTTTAATGAAGTCATGATTAAAGAAGCACACTTGTATTGTAAAGGGGACCTTGAGCCTTTAAGATCTCGTCCTTGGTAGATAGGAAGGCATTTAATAGATTTAATGTTGTTAGATAGGAATTTAATTGTAGATTTGATAGTTGTAGAATTCGAGAGGGAAAATGGATATAGACACCCTCCTTTGTACATTGTATCATGAGGATTATCAAGCATTCAGAGAGAAGAGCAAGCAGAGAACTTGTGGAGAACACCCATGTACATATTGAGTTAATAGAAGAGAGTCTTTGATTCAACTTCATGACTGGTGTTGTTTCTCTGTGTGTGTTGTTTATATGCTCTTATATGTTTGTTTTCCTTATATGCATTTGCTTTTAAATATGCTATGCATGAGATTTCAGGGTTTCAACTGAAGTTTGAGAGAGGAGAAAAAGTTTCCATTGTTTCTCTGTTTGAGCCAGGAGATTCCTGCATAGAGTGCAGTTGAATTCATCCGCATAGAGTGCGTTGATGAGGCTCGGCAGTTAAACTCTTATTCTCGATTTCCCAGAAGTTGAATTCAACACTTCGAGAGCTGTTGGAGGCCGAGCACGAGAAGCGTGTGCAAAGTCTCTGAGGGAGTCTGAATTGACAAGCTTAGGAGAGATAGTTTCTTTGTGACATTGGGGAGAAGAATCTAGGAGGAGGTTCGAACCGGGAGAAGATGTGAAGCGGAAGAAATCCTCAAGGAGGAGAACCAACGACTAGGGATCGCAAGATAGATTCACGAAATCCCGCTGACCATCAGATCTGGGAGAAGTTGCGTGGGATTTAACCATTCAGCGCAAGGAGAACTGAGGGCCATCAGGATTCGGTCTTCGGAGTTTGTGGACGTAAGAGTTTCATACTCGTCGAAATCGTGATTCATGATTTCCTGAAGCTGTTAGAGTCATTGATCGAGACGGGGACAGGTGGCGTACGATCCCAGAGAGTCGAGGTTCGGCACTTCGGGACTCTTGGTGCGAAGGGATCGCAGAGAATTCACGAAACCTCGAGTTGCGACAGGTCCCACGGTGATAGCGTGTGGTATTGATAGGTGGCATCGCGTATCGGGGTTTGGGACTCAGGAGGTCCTGCAAAATGGTGTTACAGGAATCGTGAATCCCCGATCGGCGATTTCTCGATTTCCACAAGTGTGTGGGGTCCAAGCGTCGGCAGCGAGGATGGGTGTTGTCGGAGAATCGGCACATCGGGACTTGGAGGTTGAAGTTCCAAGACGTTGACGTCACGAGTAACGAATTCCCAATAGGAAGAACTTCGATAGAAAGCGAGGAAGCCAACGATTGACCCGCGTCGGGATTTGGGGAATTGTGAGACAAAAGGTCGTGATCACAGAATCCGCAAAATCACGAAATCCGATTTCCCGATTTGTAAGGGAGATTAGTGAAGAGTTGTTGTGGGTGAGGAATTCCCGACAGGGAATTAGAAGAGCATTTTCTCTCTTCGGGCCGAGGTTAGGGAAGGTCCTGGTGATCATGATCGTTCTCTGAGGAGCGGGGAGGGGTTGCGCCAGAGTGGTATTAGAGCTGGAAGACTCTTTTCTTTCTGAAGCAGAGACAGGGATTACACCATGCCTCCAAGAAGAGAAAGGCAATCGCCTGATAGAGAAGACAGGGATGCTCGAAGAAGAGGAAGGTCGGCAGGGAATCCGGAAATAGAGCGCCAGATGAGAGATCTTCGAGCAAGGATTGAGGAGATGGAGACAGCGTAGAGACGTGGAGCTGGTGTTGGGGATCTTAGTGATTCCGAGGTTGAAGAGGAAGCTGGACATGCAGAAGAGGTTGCAGCGGAGGATGCCTCGACCGAGCGATTAATCAAAGCCATCGCCAGGATGAGTTCCAAGACCAAAATGGACATTCTAGATTATGAGGGAAGCCTGGATGCAGAAGAGTTGCTGGATTGGATCCAAGCTCTTGACACCTACTTCGACTATGAAGATATTGCAGAGGATAAGAAGGTAAGGCATGCTGTTACCAAGCTGAAAGGACATGCAGCCTTATGGTGGGACGAGTTACAGGCGGATAGGTGTTCCAAAGGGAAACAGAAGATCAAAAGCTGGGATTGGATGATCACGAAGATGAAAGCGAAATTCATCCCCAGAGATTATCAGATCACTCTGTTCAGGGGAATGCAGAACCTAAGACAGAATTTGATGATGGTGAAAGAGTACACCGAAGAATTTTACAGACTCAATATCAGAGCAGGTCATTGGGAGAGTGATGATGAGAAGGTGGCGAGATACCTAAATGGTCTGAGATATGACATTCAGGATGAATTAAACATGGAAACTATCAGAACAGTTGAAGATGCTTACCAGATGGCTCTGAAATCCAAGGAGAAGCTGAGTCGTAAGCAAGGACAGCGAGGGCGAGGCAGAAGTCAACCCATAGGTAAAGCAGTTGCCCAAGAAAGGAATCATAATTCCAAGGAGGAATGGAAGAAACCTCAGGGTAAGGTTGAGAGAGGCGGAACCTCACAGAGGCAACCATATGTTGAGCCGAGAAGGAAATAAAATGACCAGGGAGGAGATTATGCTGACGCGAACACTTTTCCTCGTACCAGAGGTAGAGGAAGAGGTTGAGGAGGAATCATCACATGTTTCACCTGTGGGAAGGATGGACACAAAGCTGTTGATTGTCCAGACAGGAAAACGGACAGGGGAGAAGATCACATCACAGAAGCGCAGAGGCGTGATGTTGAGAATGAAGACACCAGGAGTGGGAGTTCACTGACGGTGCATAAATTCCTTTTGACACTTGAGAAGGACGTGGAGGACACAGCTCAGAGGAGCCGACTGTTCAGGACCACATGCAAGACCAAGGGCTGGAAATGCAAGGTCATTGTGGACAGCGGGAGCACCGACAATCTCTTTTCGACCGAGATGGTGGAAAATATGGAGCTGGAGATGACCAATCACCCGAGTCCATACAAAGTGTCATGGTTGCAGAAAGGACACCAGGTAAGTGTTACGAAACAATGCTTGGTTGATTTTAAAATGGGTGAGTATAAGGATAAAGTAATATGTGATGTTATTCCCATGGATGTATGTCATGTATTGCTGGGTAGACCATGGCAATATGACTGAAATGTTGTTCATGACGGGAGGATGAACACATACACCTTAGAGAAGGATGGGATGACACATAAGTTTCTTCCGATAAAGGATAAAGAAGTGAAGCCGAAAGTAAGCAGCACGATACTTCTCATGAGTGGGAAGAAACTTCTCAGAGAGATGGAGAAGAAGGAAGATCCACAATTCTTTGTGGTTAGGAAACCAAGAATTGTCCTGACTAGCACAAGAGTGGATGACCTACCAGAAGAGATTCAGGAACTACTGGGAGAGTTCGCTGACATCATCATGGATGAACTACCTCGTTTGTTGCCACCGATGCAGAGTGTGAGTCACCACATAGATCTCATACTAGAAGAAAGTTTACCGAACAAAGCTGCATACAAACTGACGCCTCAAGAGAATGAGGAAGTTAAGAGGTAGGTACAGGATCTGCTGGATAAAGGACCAGTCAGAGAAATTCTTAGTCCATGTGTTGTTCCGACAGTACTAAGTCCAAAGAAAGATCGAGGCTGGAGAATGTGTACAGACTCCAGAGTGATAAACAAAATCACCATCAGGTACAGATTTCCACTGCCAACGATGGATGATCTGATGGATTGCCTGAGTGAGGCAAATTATTTTTCAAAGATAGACTTGAAGAGTGGATATCACCAGATTTGCATGAGAGAGGGTGATGAATGGAAGACAACATTCAAGACAAACGAAGGTTTGTATGAATGGCTGGTCATGCCATTTGGCTTGACAAATGCGCCGAGAACATTCATGAGACTGATGAATGAAGTCCTGAGGGAATTCATCGGAAAGTTTGTTGTCGTATATCTAGACGACATATTGATTTTTAGTAAGATGAAGGCAGGGCATTTGAAGCATTTGGCTATTGTGATGAGAAGACTGCAGCAGGAGAAGCTATTGGTCAACAGGAAGAATTGTTCCTTCATGAAGACAGAACTCATTTATTTGGGCTTTGTTATTTTAGCGAATGAGTTGAAGATGGATCCTGAGAAGGTAGAAGTGATAAAGAACTAGCCATCACCGAGAAATGTTTTCGAGGTGAGGAGTTTTCATGGTTTGGCTAGTTTCTACAGGAAATTCATTAGGAATTTTAGTGGAATTAGCACCGCGATGATGGACACAGTGAAGAAGCGACATAAGACTTTTCATTGGACAGCAGAGGCTGAGAAGAGCTTCAATTTGTTGAAGCGAAAGATAACAGAGCAACCAGTGTTGGTGTTGCCTGATTTTCAGAAAACATTTCAGGTGAAATGTGATGCTAGAGGGTACGCCGTAGGAGGGGTCTTGAGTCAAGATGACAAACCTGTTGCATATTTCAGCGAGAAACTGGATGACGCAAAGATAAAATACTCCACATATGATAAAGAGTTTTATGCCATCATACAAGCATTGAAGAAGTGGAGGCATTACTTGATACCCAAGGAATTTGTTCTGTACAGCGATAATCATGCATTGCAGTTTGTGAGTCAACAAGAGAAGTTGAACCAAAAGCATGCAAAATGGGTGGAGTATATGTAGAATTTCACATTTGTAATTAAGCACATTTTAGGAACCGCTAATAAAGTGGCTGATGCTTTGAGCAGGAAATGTTTGTTGCTGCAGGAGTTCAGAGTCAAGACATTGGGTTTTGAAAATCTGAAGGATATGTACGCTGGAGATACAGATTTTGGAGAGGCATACGAGGCAGCTGAGAATCCAGTTCTCAGAGATCGGAGTCCTTGGATAGATTACATGATCCAGGATGGATTTTTGTTCAGAGGCAATCAGCTATGTATTTCGAATTGCTCTATGAGGGAGAATTTGGTGAAAGAAAAACACAGCGGAGGCTTAGCAGGTCATTTCGGGCATGACAAAACATTCGCGAAGCTAAGCGAATCGTATTTGTGGCCGGTCATGTGAGCAGATGTAAAAAGGTTTGTTGACAGGTGAAGGATTTGTCAACACTCGAAGGGAAGAAAACAGAACACAAGTTTTTATCATCCATTGCCCATACCTGAGAGGCCATGGGAGGCCATTAGCATGGATTTTGTGTTGGGTTTATCGAGAATGCAGAGAGTGGTTGATTCCATCTTTGTAGTGGTAGACAAGTTTTCAAAGATGGCACATTTCATACCATGTCAAAAGACCAGCGATGCGACCCACATCGCAAACTTGTTTTTTAAAGAGATTGTTAGACTACATGGATTGCCGAGAAGCATAGTCTCGGACAGGGATACAAAGTTCATAGGTCATTTTTGGAGGACGCTATGGAAGAAGCTGGGGACAAACTTAGCATTTAGTTCATCTTACCATCCACAGACGGATGGGCAGACAGAGGTGGTGAACAGAAGTCTGGGGGATCTATTGAGAAGCCTGGTGATAGAGCACCATAGCAGTTGGGACCAGATCTTACCATAGGCAGAGTTCGCATACAACGATTCGGTGAATCAGAGTACAGGAAAAATCCCATTCCAGATTTTGTATGGAACACAGCCAAGGGGAGTTTCTGAACTCAGGGAGTCAGAACAGGCTACAACTAGTAGTGCTAGCGCTGAAGAATTCACTGAGGCGATGCAAGAACTTCACAACGAGGTGAAATAGAGACTGATGAAATCAAATCAGGAGTATAAGCGTAGAGCCGATCAGCGGAAGAGACAACTTCAGTTCGAAGTTGATGATTTGGTTCTAGCACACTTAAGGAAAGAAAGGTTCCCAAGGGGAACATATAACAAGCTCAAAATGAAGAAAATTGGACCATGCAGAGTCCTGAGGAAATTTGGAGAAAATGCTTATGAGCTTGAGTTGCCGGATAGCATTGGGATATCTCCGATATTCAATATTTCGGATTTATACCCATACAAGGTTGAAGAAGCAGAGACTGGAACTGAGGAACCAGTGATCCAGTGGCAGAAGTAGATGCCAATAGCAGAGAAACCGCAGATGGAGTGCATACTGGATAGGCGACTAGGAAGGAAGACCAGGCAGAAGCAGTACTTCGAGTACCTGGTGAAATGGAAAAATCACCCAGTGGAAGACGCCAGCTGGGAGACAGAAGCAGTTATCCAGAAGCATGGGCAGACCGTGCAGGAGCTCATGGACAGGAGCCCATGAAAATTTTGAGCCAAGGAGTATGATGCAGGAGTATCCACAACGTATCAAGCGAGCCAGCACATCGAGTAAAAAGGACAGTTGGACAGCGCCAACACAAATTTTGAAATGATTTAGAAGTGGTTGCACCTCTCTTTAATGAAGTCATGATTAAAGAAGCGCACTTGTATTGTAAAGGGGACCTTGAGCCTTTAAGCTCTCGTCCTTGGTAGATAGGAAGGCATTTAATAGATTTAATGTTGTTAGATAGGAATTTAATTGTAGATTTGATAGTTGTAGAATTCGAGAGGGAAAATGGATATAGACACCCTCCTTTGTACATTGTATCATGAGGATTATCAAGCATTCAGAGAGAAGAGCAAGCAGAGAACTTGTGGAGAACACCCATGTATAGATTGAGTTAATAGAAGAGAGTCTTTTATTCAACTTCATGACTGGTGTTGTTTCTCTGTGTGTGTTGTTTATATGCTCTTATATGTTTGTTTTCCTTATATGCATTTGCTTTTAAATATGTTGTGCATGATATTTCAGGGTTTCAACTAAAGTCTAAGAGAAGAGAATAAGTTTCAATTGTTTCTCTGTTTGAGCCAGGAGATTCCTGTATAGAGTGCAGTTGAATTCATCCGCATAGAGTGCGTTGATGAGGCTCAACAGTTAAACTCTTATTCTCAATTTCCCAGAAGTTGAATTGGGTTGGTAGAGCCGTGCAGGAAGAGCGTAGGCTGAATTCGAAATCTCAGTGGCTAACCTGAGCAGGAGCAAGTAGAGACTACTGTTGTCGGAAGTGCACAGAGTCTGGAAGAATTCAACACTTCGAGAGCTGTTGGAGGTCGAGCACGAGAAGCGTGTGCAAAGTCTCCGAGGGAGTCTGAATTGACAAGCTCAGGAGAGATAGTTTCTTTGTGACATTGGGGAGAAGGAGCCAGGAGGAGGTTCGAATTGGGAGAAGCTGTGAAGCGGAAGAAATCCTCAAGGAGGAGAACCAATGACTAGGGATCGCAGGATAGATTCACGAAATCCCACTGACCGTTAGATCTGGGAGAATTTGCATGGGATTTAACCATCCGGCGCAAAGAGAACCGAGGGCCATCGGGATTCAGTCTTTGTAGTTTGTGGAGGTAAGAGTTTCATACTCGTCAAAATCACGATTCGTGATTTCTCGAAGCCATTGGAGCCGTTGATCGAGACAGGGACAAGTGGCGTACGATCCTGGAGAGTCGGGGTTTGGCACTTCGGGACTCTTGGTGTCGAAGGGATCGCAGAGAATTCACGAAACCTTGAGTTGCAACAGGTCCCACGGTGATAGCGTGTGGTATTGATAGGTGGCATCGCATATCGGGGTTCGGGACTCGGGAGGTCCTGCGAAACTATGTTACAG
Source organism: Picea engelmannii (assembly GCA_009831015.1). Classification (NCBI taxonomy): domain Eukaryota; kingdom Viridiplantae; phylum Streptophyta; class Pinopsida; order Pinales; family Pinaceae; genus Picea; species Picea engelmannii. The sequence continues at coordinate 3,895 of WSFP011356191.1, read as the reverse complement.
GAATCGCAAATCCTCGATTGGCGATTTCCCGATTTCCACAAGTGTGTGGGGTCCAAGCATCGACAGCGAGGATGGGTGTCGTCGGAGAATCGACACATCGGGACTTGGAGGTTGAAGTTCCAAGACGTTGACGTCATGAGTAACGAATTCTTGATAGGGAGAACTCCGATAGAAAGGGAGGAATCCAACGATTGACCCGCGTCGGGATTCGGGGAATCACGAGACAAAAGGTTGTGATCACAGAATCCGCAAAATCGTGAAATCCGATTTCCCGATTTGTAAGGGAGATTAGTGAAGAGTTGTTATGGGTGAGGAATTCCTGACAGGGAATTAGAAGAGCATTGTCGCTCTTCAGGCCGAGGTCAGGGAAGGTCCTGGTGATCGCGATCGTTCTCCGAGGAGCGGGGAGGGGTTGCGCCATGTTCCATATCTTACTAACAATTATTGGGCATATACATAATACTCAACAATATCATTATGTCCAACAACATCTTACAGTATCCAAGAAGGATCAATCCAACCCTATTCTACTTGTTTCAGAACCAAAATATTTTTCCCCTAAGGGAGGCCATCCATGGATTATTTTTGATTTATGAAACCCTTCCATTCAGAAATCCCTATGTCAAGGTTTCTCGACTCATATTTCATGAGTTGAGGACTTACTTTGCAAAATTTTCAACATTGGCCCCTTTCATCGGTCATTGGGTGGGTCCCATATAAACATGATATTTCATAGAAGATAAGATTATATATATTCATTTTATCAAAAAATATAGTGGTTGTTCCCTATAGGGCTCAAATGATATTTTCAATGAGCTATCATTTGCTTGATTCTAAGTTAATATGATCAGTCTACGAAGGCCATGAATTGCACTCCTCCTAAATGAACAAAATTCATAGATGTGAGTTATTTATAAGTTTAAGTTATTATATCTGAATCAAAAGTAAAATCATACCTATAAATGATGTAGATAAGTGAGATTCATTTCCAAAATTATATCATATGTATGGTTTTGACCCTCGGTTGTTGAGAACAAACCTTCACAATTTTAGGACTAGTTTCAAGGGTGAGTTTGGTGATAGTGGTTCAAGGTTTAAAAATTGTTGTTAATAGGATCATTATCAAAAAATAAAAATTTCCATGTTGTAGTGGACTCAGAGGCCTTTCCAACGATGCCTCATTTTTCTCATTCTGACATCGTATGACCTAGTTAGAGATGCCACAAATCTGTAAATTGTTTGAGACATGATGGTCTAATCAGCTTGTGTGGCATAGGTTCATGTCAATCAAAGAAACATTTAACCACCTCATATTATAGTTTCACACCCACATAGTTGAAGTACCCATGGATACCTTTTTGACAATACTTTGTTTGTCTTGATTGGATATCATGTGGTGATACGACAACTTTGGCAAGTTGAGGGCCTAGGTGGAACGAGGTCATATTTTTTATTTCATATTCTCAATGGTATCATCGAGACCTTTACAATGGTGTACCCCACACTATATTTCAACCATTTCTCATCCGACCTCATTCTTGGTCTTTTTTAATCAAGGTCAATGTCAAAGATTGACTTGACACGTATTTCAATGAAGATAATAATTAGAAATATTTTTAAAAAATATTAAAATGTGGGGGGGGGAGGATCACATGGGATTTCTATGCCACACCAATGCAAAATTGAAAAAATGAAAAAAAGAAAAGAAAAAAAAAAGGCAGAAATACAAAAATGTCCCTCGCACCCCCCCCCTCTCTTAGGCTCATTTCATAGGTTTGTTTGAGAGGGAAGGAAGCTCTATATCAGTGTCAAGAATTGAAGGGCAGACCATACGAATTCTATTGGAAACAAAGAGAAGGTATTTGATAAGTTCTCAAAATTCCTCCAATATGGTTCATAAGCCCAAACAATTTTGGATTTAATTGCATGCTTAATTGCTTAATTTTGGTTATTAGGAACTAGTTGAAAATATGAATATAGTTGTTTGTGAGAGTTTTTTTGTTGAATTGAATGAGTACCTGAAAATAATTGGCTTAGTTTTGAATTTAATGGATTTATTTGGTTCATTGGTTGTACATAAGTGGTTTGATCTCTATATAAATATGCAAGAGGGAGGAGATTTGAACCCCACTTGGGCACAAATACCAAGCCTCAGGCCCTCTTAAAAAGTTTCATGATGATGTAAATGTAGGCCTTTATGTGCAAAAATTGAGGGAGGATGGGTTTGAACATATGACCTCCCTCATTTTATCCTTCTCCACTCATAAATCACAAGAAAAAAGGCCAAAAAGGAGAGAGAGGGGGTCAAGCCGAAAAATGTGGAGGCACAACAACCCTCCATCATTGTGCATGCACATAAATCCATTTTTGCTCCCCTCCTATTGGTGCATTCCCCCCCTCTACACAAAGTTCAGACCCCCACACCACCACCACGCCACCACTGCTCGACCCGAAGCAACATCTTTCAAAATCCACCTCTCAAGCATTGCTCCTCTGCCAACTTCATCATTCACCCACCTAGAAATACAAAGAAGAGGGATACAGGGATGTCCTACCATCTCGCAAAATCCATTGGTTCCCCTCCAAGTTGTTGCTACCTAGGATATGCATTAAAAAAAGTAAAAATACCATAGATCCTCTGTGTGAACCATATTATATATGTATGTATCTATGTATGTATATAGATATAACAAAACAAAACAAAACATGTGTGTGTGTGTGTGCAGCCTGAGTGGGACTAATGGTTAAGAACATGTGTTTCCTCCTAAGAGTTCATGGGTTCAAATCCATAGGGGGTAGGGTATGTATACCTCTGTAGACTTTAGCAGTCAAATCTTTGTGTGGAGGGGGTCTCTTGTCCCACAAACAAGGGATCTCATACACTAATTTGGTGTTTGTCTTGGTTTTGACCTTAAAATTAGATTATTATTGTTATTAGTATTAGTATTAGTATTAGCATTAGTATTATAATATTCATTTCCCCCCCAAGGGTTACTAGACATTTTAATTCCATAATTTCTTCATGCAGACGGAGATTTTCACCTAAAAATAGTCCACACGATCACAGAGAAACATAAAATTCGTACATAGTAACAACATTCATAAAATCATCCTATATTTTCTATGAAACATTCAGGAGTGTTAGGGACCCCTATTTTGACCTAGAGATAGGTGTCGAAAGAAGGCCTAATTAGAGGCCTCCAAGGTTGAATTTTTCAAAATTGGAAGAGACCGATTTCAGCTACAATTTCTCAAGCCTATTAATTATGAATTCCAATTCATAATTCTGATTTTAAATCCAAGCTTTCCTCAAATCATCCCTCCAACCAACACTTTCCCATGGCCTTTCTAAGGCCATATATCGCTAATCTTGAGCCTGAATTGCACCAAAAGAAAGGAATTGTGATGATAGTAAGAATAAAGGAACACAATTTTATAAATATGTCTATTTGGTCCAAGGGATCATTATTTTAAAGTGTTAAGGTTTGGGTCCCCTTTTCCAATTCAACCCTATATTGAGACCACACTTCACCAATACTCGTGGAAGCTGTTATCACTGAAATTTTGTCCGCACAGGGCGACAAGAACTCCGCATCATCAGCACAGAAAAGCAGGCATTCATGGCACAAGGATTAATTCCACAGCACAGCAAAAGGGCCAAAACTATACAAAAATGGCTAAAAAATTAAAAAGTGCAGTATACCCACTAAAAACGAGCGCGCGCGCAACATCTTCATATATTGGGCGCATACGCGCGGCTGTGGGGTGAAAAACCCGCACGCCTGCCAAACGGCGCATTTATGAAGCTGGTCGGCCTCCCAACCACTAATGGATCGGCTCCCAAGTCGATTTGACATCAAATCCGAGCTCAATCTGCGTGGGGAGGCTGGTCAAA
>ML847994.1:10188-34139 GCA_009831015.1 Picea engelmannii | reverse complement strand
GTTTTATTTGATTACATTGTGAGCTGTCTTCTCATTAGTTACTTTCTGTTATCCCATTGATCCAACCTTTCATTATTTATAATTTCTTAAGTTACCAAGCACCTTTGGTCTGCAACCACAAAGGGTTTCTTGGAGTGATAACACCACCCACCCATTTTACCTTACCTTCACTCCCCTTCTCCAAATGGCCAACGCTCGCAACCAATACCTACACTCTTCCATCAATCAAACCAAGGAATCCATCCAACAAGTGACATCTGAGATTGGGTCTACCAATTCTCTCCTTGCACAATTCAAGACCCAAGTCTAGCACCAATTTGACACCATGGATGCCAAATTCATCAACCAATTTAACACCCTCCAGTCTGTTGTCAACCAGTTGTTGAACCACACTACTGGTCCTTCCTCCTCGGACCAACCAGATGTTGTTGATTCCTCTCATTCTTTGCATTTTCAATCCAACTCCTTTCATCGTGATCCTTGTCTTCGCCGCGTTGAGGTCAATAAATTCGATGGCTCCAATTCCACGGGTTAGGTCACTCAAATGGAGCATCATTTTTCTCTACATGGTATTACTGATGAGTTGGCTAAATTTCTCTATGTTGTCCTCTATCTAGATCCTGAACAATGAAAATGATCGAAATGGCATAAAAATTCACGCGAGGGGTATATTGTATGGACCCAGATTGTTTCAAATCTCTATGACCAATTTGACATTGTGTTGGCCCTTGACCAAGTTTTGAGGAATACTTGGTCATATTTTACCATTTTTGGACTTTGACATCCTGTCAAAGATGGAGTGCCAGGTGAAGCAAAGATCATGGGATCTTGGCCCACTTTGGGGCCCTTTTAGGGTTTTGGGAATATGTAATGGGAAAGGGATGTCGGTCCATTGGTGTACCCATGTTTAGGCCTATTTTGTATATAAATAGAGGCCTAGGCTAAGTAGAAGATAACAGATGATAATAGAGAAGATAAGTTAAGTGCTAGAAAAGGCTTGGTATATATTGTGATTGACTTGCAGAGCTGAGTGCAAGTGTTGTAAGTGTTGAGTGCCCGGATTGTAAGAAGGCTTTGTGCTAGATCTACTCAGGGAAGGAGGATTTGGCGAGGTGTGCGCAGATATCCTGTCCTATGCGGAGTACAAGTTTGAGCTATGTGTTGTAACCCTATTGATCAAAGATAATAAAGAAGAAGAATACTTTGTGGACATAGCCCCAGGGTGGGGGTGAACCACGGTAACTCTGTGTATTGTGCTCAGCCCTTCGACCTAATGTGTTGGTTTCTTTCCATGTGCTTTGCTATGATATGATTATGCTATGTGCTTTGCTATGATTCTCTTAGATAGATCCACTTTGCTTTGTGCTTCTTAAATGTGGCGAGTGTAGATCTGATATATATGAAAGTGTTGAGTGCTAAACCTATTTTGTTGTTGCTAAGTGCTAAATTAACCTAGATCTAAGTGAATGTTGTGGTGCTCTGTGCCATCTACGAAGTGACTTGAGGGTTAATACTGATGAATGATCTATGCTAAGTGCTTGCTAAGAGTAACAATCACATATCTGTGTCCCAGCTAAGGTTGCAGACACCTGATTCTTGCAACCACCCCTGCCTCTACCTCGGGTGAGACTTCATCTACTTCGCAGGTGTTACCAAAAGGCCTGATAGTTAGGGTTTTGTTGGTACGTTGTTGAATCGTTGAATCCTGGGTCTGCCCCTATGCACAGTACAAGAAGAGTTGGGGATCATTGAAGAGAAAGAGAGGATTAACTCTTTGTTACAGTTGCAGAAGACCAAGACAACTTATTAAGTAATATCCTAGGAGAAAACCTAGTTGCCTCTGTTATAAGGCTATGGACCATGAAGTACTGGATTTCCCTAGAATGATTGCTAGACTTGAAAAGATGAATATGGAGCAAGAAAACCCTGAAGGAGACCAAGAAACTAATATTATAGAAGAAACCCAACAAGAATAGAAAAAATATTAATACAGATAAAAGAAACCCTAAAGGAACATAAAGATGCTCGATTACCAGAGATCTTCAAAGACAAGGAGCAAGTCGAAGCAAGAATAGGGGACTTCGACATTGACTATATTCTTGATAAAGCAACACAAGTGAACATTATGCCAGAAATAACTTGGGAAGCTATAGGAAAGCCTATTGTGATCCCTTCCCTAGGAGGAACAAGTTTATTCATAGGAAAGCTAGTAAACCTATGTGGAAGTCTCACCCGGATACCTATGACTGCTAATTGAGCTTCGATAGAAGAAGACTTTGAGATTATTAAGTTTGTTGAAGACAACGCCCCATTGACCATGCTCATAGGAAAACCTTGGATTGAGAGAGACCAAGCTAGATGAAAAGCAGAAGAAGAAGTTTTGGAATAGAAGAATCAAGAGTTAAAAGACTTTATGACCAGAAGGATCGCACACTTGATTGAAGAACATAAGAGAAGATCACAGATATTTCATACTAGCAACCCTAACGTTGAGACTAAGAGAACACTGGAGGATCCACAGAAGATTGAGTTACCTATTTTCGATACAAAAGAAGTATTATCCAGGAACCCTAGGAAAGAATTTCATTGGCGCGAAGAAACTAAGACCACAAAAAATAAGCCTCAGAATGGTAAAAGCATTACTGAGATGAAGCTCACTGGGAAGAAGGATAGAATGATAAGAAATAAAAAGGATAATATTGTATGGTCACAATGTCAACCCTCCTTAATGTCATGAAGATTCCTTATTTCAGGAGGCATCAGGAAGTGAATGCATGCGTAAAATTGTTGTTGTCCTGCTACCACGGAGGATACTTATGGCTGGACCACTGCATCACAGTGGATCTAATTCTTATCAATCAGATCACAGGGCTAAGCATGCAAGGCCCTGACCCACAAGAGTTTTACCCTGGAAATATTGCAAATCGCGCTCTCGCCCAGCGAATAAAAGACACATATGGTGATGTAGAGAAGGGCACGTGAGGCTACAAGGTAGCCTCCATCGAGAATGCAGCAGTGCACCTTGGTTTTTGGATGATCATAGGGAAGTTAGTCCGCAAGAATAGACCCACATAGGTGACTGGATTTGTAGTTGACCTCTCAGGGAAGTGCGCAGAGGGACTACAAATGAAATGGGCAAAGTACATTGTCAATTAGCTACAGCTTGACTGCAGAGAAGTGCAAGACCAAGGGTATGAGTTCCACTTTAGTTGGTTTCTCATACTCATTACTTTCATCGCCTGGGAGCTACCAAAAGGTGCCACCTTTTCAGAGATTGAACCCTTCGAACCACTGGCCACAAAGTTCTATACGCTGTGGTACTCCAACGACATGAACAAGCAGTGGTAGTCTAATGTCGTTTTCCACGCTTATTACAACCAATTGAAGAATGCAATCCAATCTACATCGCACATCACACCAAACACCCATCATAGTTTTAGAACTTCGATCAAATTCAGTGCAGACTGCCACTTCACCTATATCACAACGTGAGATTATGAACACAAAAAACAACTCCAGTCGTACTACAAGTTGACAGACGAAGACTTGGAGAAGATTACCAAGGAATGGTCGATGGACCTCCTTGTTCCAGCGGACCCCGCAGAAATATCTGACGTGGAAATCCCTGAAGCTATACTGGATACACCTGGACCAAGCAAGACTAAGATAGCTGAAGAATTTCAAGATATCCATAGCACATCCAGGAAGACTACTTTGATCTCACCTACGGAGGGAGGTTATGGTGAAGAGCTAGGTGGCACAAAGGTTGAGAAAAATAAAGGCGAGGTTACTCTTCCTAGAGAGGAGGAGGATCCCTCTAAAAAAAGGAAGGTCACCCCACCAAAGCCCTTATCCCGGAAGAAAACTAAGGCCACCCGGACCACATTTAAGACTACCCTCACTAGAGATCGCAGAAAGGCAAGAAGTGAAGCAAGAGGATATATTTAGCCGACTCATAGGTGAAATTCAAGAGGTGCAGCAGGCACTACAGTCTATCCGAGTCATTTCTACTATGCCCTTGACGATGAGAACAACAGGAACAAGCGATGAGCCCACTCAATTACACCATATCGTCGATCAAGTTGAAGCTTGCCTTCGACGAGCTCAAGAAGACACAGTGAAAGCCACCCAGGCTTTGGCACAAGTACATAGCACACTTATAGTACAACAGAGGAAGGCAGACCAGGAATATCTTGCCTTACAAGCGAAGTGGGAGGAGGAGAAAGCAAAGTTACAATAGAGCAAGGACCAATTGCTAGCAGAACAACTTGACATGCAAGAACGAGTTCACAAAGCACTCCGCTCTATGATGATAATTGAAATGAGGATTGTAGAACATGTCCCACAGTAGGTGGCACAACTTGAAGAAGTAATCCAACAACTTTAGCAGGGCATCACCAACCTGGAACTTCGTACCGTGCCCGAGACTCCCTAAGAAGTGAGAGATCTAAGGGAGGCGACTTCCTGTAGCGCAATTGACAAGTGAAAAACGTTGGCTTTGGAATGTAAGCAGTTGAGCACTAGAAGTTCCCAGACTTATGAGAACCTCATAGAGAACCCATAATTGCATACATTAGAGGTGCAACTCCAAGAAGCAAAACATCATGCAGACACACTACAGGTGCAGTTGAAGGCCTTGATCCCAGTCAAAGGAATGAAGCGATTTCTAGAACAATGCACCGCCCAACAACAGGTACAGATGCTGCAAAGTAAAGTGATGGAAGTCTCTCAATGAATTCAACCCCTCCAAGAGAAAGCATTCCAACTGTTCACTGAAGTTGAGAGACAGGCAGTTGAGCTTGAACAGGTTGTTATCACCACAGAACAATGCATGGAAGGACCAGTAAACGACACAGTGATCCAGGAGTTCACTAAGAAAGATATTGTCACACTGCAGCAGGTCGAAGTAGCTTGGGCCAATCTCAAGACATTCGAAGAGGAGTTGAACAAACTAGAGTGACTCAGGATGATTCATAGGTGAGTGTTGGGGGCCTGTTGGCCCTTGACTAAGTTTTGAGGAATACTTGGTCATATTTGACCATTTTTGGAATTCAACATCCTGTCAAAGATGGAGCGCCAGGCGAAGCATAGATCATGGGATCTTGGCCCACTTTGGGGCCCTTTTAGGGTTTTGGGAATATGTAACAGGAAAGGGATATCGGCCCATGGGTTTACCCATGTTTAGGCCTATTTTGTATATAAATAGATGCCTAGGCTAAGTAGAATATAACACATGATAATAGAGAAGATAAGCTAAGTGTTAGAAAAGGATTGGTATATATATTGACCTACTTGCAGAGATGAGTGCAAGTGTTGTAAGTGTTGAGTGCCCGGATTGTAAGAAGGCTTTGTGCTAGATCTACTCAGAGAAGGAGGATCTAGCAAGGTTCGCGTAGATCTCTTGTCCTATGCAGAGTACAAGTTCGAGCTCTGTGCTGTAACCCTATTGATCAAATCTAATAAAGTAGAAGAGGACTTTGTGGACATAGCCCCAGGGTGGGGGTGAACCACGGTAACTTTGTGTATTGTGCTTGGTGATTCGACCTAATCTGTTGGTTTCTTTCCATGCGTTATGCTTTGATATGATTATGCTATGTGCTTTTCTATGATGCTCTTAGATATATCCACTTTTCTTTGTGCTTCTTAGATGTGGTGACAGTAGATCTGATATATATGAAAGTGCTGAGTGCTAAACCTATTTTGTTGTTGCTAAGTGCTAACTTAACCTAGATCTAAGTGAATGTTGCAGTGCTCTGTGCCATCTGCAGAGTGCCTTGAGGGTTAATATTGATGAATGATCTATGCTAAGTGCTTACTAAGAGTAAGAATCATGATCTATGTCCCAGCTAAGGTTGCAGACACCTGAGTCTTGAAACCATCGCTGCCTCTACCTCGGGTGAGACTTCATCTGCTTCACAGGTGTTGCCAAAAGGGTCGATAGTTAGGGTTTTGTTGGTGCGTTGTTGAAGCATTGGACCTTGGGACTTCCCCTGTGCCAACACACTGATACACACTATCTCAGTCGTTGACCAAGTTGAACCAGTCAGGCGTAGTGGAAGACTTTATAACTCCTTTTGAGCATTTGTCCTTTCAAACCGAGGTCATGTTAGATGCGTTCTTCTACGAATATTTTACTAGTTTCCTAAAGGATGAAATCTGATCCTAGGTTCTCATGGCTTGTCCTTAGACTTGGTTAGAAGCTACTAAATGTGCCAAAGAGGCCCAACAAGTTGTTTTTTCCCTAGAAAAAAAATATTAAATAAATAAATAAAACCCTCTTTTTCTCCTCACCCTCGACCCACTAATTCTAACCCCCCTGCGACTCCCCTCACGGTCCATAAATTAACTAGGGATGAAATGAGTGGACGCCAATTGAAGGGTCTTTTCTATAATTGTGATGAAAAATATTTTTCGGGGCACAATTGTATGGAACAAAAAGAAATTATGGCCATTTCCAAAGATGTTCCTAAAGAAGATGTGACAGTTCCCCTTGTTGAAGAGTCTTCTCTTGTTGAGGATACCCAAGATCCTGTTGGCCCACCTGAATTTGACCCACTCATTTTCTTGCATGCTCTCAATGGCTTATCTTCTCCACAAACCGTCAAGCTCATTGGCTATATTAAGCATAGGAAGGTCATCATCCTTGTTGATAAAGGTAGCACCCACAATATTATTCATCGTCACATTTCCTAGAAAACCAATTGCTATATTTGTGTTATCAATAATTTTCAAATCATGATAGCCAATGGTGGGTCCATGAAATGTAGTGGGCATTGTGAAAATGTATGTATTCAAATTGGACATTAACACCTGAAAACTGATATGTTTTCCATTGACATGGGTGGTTTTGACATTGTGCTATTTGTTGAATGGTTACACACTTTGGGTCCCATTCTTATGGATTTTAAGGAATTAACAATGCAATTCCAACATGAGGGACAAAGGTATCAATTACAAGGTCTCATAGTTGTTTCTTATGAGATCATCAGTTCCAATTGCATGGAGAATCTCCTCAAGAAAGGATGCTCTGGTATTATTTCTCAAATCCATTCCATTCAAGTGGTTGAGAAAGCCTCTGTGCATATTGACCTCTAATCTATCCTCTCCAAACATCAATATTTTTTTCCACTCCTCGGGAACTTCCGCCTTCTCGTTGTGTTCATGATCATTCCATCCCCTTTGTTCCTGTCAATCTTCCTCCCAATTTTCTCCCTTATCATCATCCCTTTGCCCAAAAGAATGAAATTGAGAAAATAGTGCAATAATTTCTCCAAGAGGGTGTTATCCCCACTAGTACTAGCCCTTATTCTTCTCCTGTGGTCATGGTACTCAAGAAAGAAGGTACTTGATGCATGTGTCCTGACTTTTGTGCCCTCAATAAACTTGCCATCAAGGACAAGTTTCCCATTCCTATCATTGATGATCTCTTGGATGAGTTGAGTGGTGATCAATACTTCACTAAACTTGATCTTCATTATGTCTACCACCAGATACGTATTCAAGAAGCTAACATCCCCAAGACTTCCTTTCAAACCCATGAGGGTCACTATCAGTTCTTGGTCATGCCCTTTGGCCTGTGTAATTCCCCCTCCACTTTCCAAATCCTCATAAATCATTTCTTCCTTCCCTTTGTATTTCATTTTATCTTAGTTTTCTTTGATGATATTCTCATCTATAGTAAAACTTGGAAATCCCATCTTTCCCATGTGGATCAAGTTCTCCATATACTCTCTCAGCACCAAATTTTCCTCAAACACTCTAAAATTTCTTTTGGTGCCTCATAAGTCGAGTACTTGGGTCATATTGTTGGCAAGGCTTGTGTGTGGGTGAATCCTAAGAAGATTGAAGCAATGCAGGATTGACATCGCCCCAAGACTATTAAAATCTTGCATGGTTTTCTGGGTTCAACATGCTATTATCACAAGTTTTTTTTTTTTTTTTTTTNTAGTTTTTTTTTTTTTTTTTTTCAGAGTTATGGAAATATTGTGGTGCCTCTGACTTATCTCCTTAAAAATAATTTTTTAACTTGGACTCCCATAGCTAATCAGTAATTTCAAGTCTTGAAGGAAGCTATGTGCACTACTCTAGTATTGGCCCTTCCTGATTTCATAATGACCTTTGTCCTGGAATGTGATGCCTCTAGGAGAGGAATTGGAGCAGTCCTTAAGAAAGAGGGAAAACCTTTGGCCTTTAGCAACAAAACATTTTAAGAACACCATTTGGACCAATCAATCTATGAAAAGGAAATGTTGGATATTATGAATGTCATGGATCTTCTATGCTCTTATCTCTTGGGGAATGCTTCCAAATTAAGACATATTTTCAAAGCCTCAAGTATTTTCTGAAGCAACGACCTTCCTCCCCGCAACAACAAAAATGGGTGACTAAGCTCTTTGGATATAATTATGAGATCATTTACAAGAAAGGAAAAGAAAATGTGGTTGTTGATTCTCTTTCATTAAAATATGAAGCTGAAGGGTCCCTTTTCTCCTTCTCCTTCATTGTACCAGATTGGCTCCAAGCCGTTCTCCAGGAATGGCTACAAGATCCTAAAATTTCGCATTTGATCCAAAAATTGCAAGACAACTCTCGAGTTTCACTAGGGTACTCTTGGAACAATGACGAGGTTCACTACAAAGTTCGTTTGTATTTAATTAAAAGTCACAACTTAAATCCACGGTGCTTTCTAAGCTTCATGGTACACCCACAACTGATAACTCAAGGTTTACCAAAACCTATGACTAGGTCAAACGTTCTTTTTTTTGGGATGGTATGAAAAAGGATGTTCACACTTCTGTGGAAGAATGCGATGTTTGTCAACACAATAACGGAAAAAAATCAAAGCTCTTGGAACACTACAACCACTTATGATTCCACACGCTTTTTTGGAGGGACATCTCTATGGATTTTATTGTGGGATTACCTAAATCAGGCAGTAAGTCAGTCATCATGGTGATCGTTGATAGTCTTTCTAGGTATGCTCATTTTTGTGCTCTTCAACACCAATTTACCGCATCCAATGTTTCTCGATTGGTTATGGATCATTTCTTCAAGCTTCATGGCATGCCTCATTTTGTTGTTTCATATTAAGGGCTGAGATGTATTTTTTAATCATGTTATCACTAAAATTTCATCTACAACATTGTACACAAATGGTTATGGAAATACAACAATGGAAACAACTATTAATTCACATGTAGCACCAAAATGTGTTTCAGAAGGAAAAAACTATACAATTGGTAAAAAATTGACATGCGCTAACTCACTAAAGGAATCGCGCACACAGTGTGTGGGACAAAGAAGCCCTTAGAGTGCACAATGAACCATATGCATGACTGTGTACGAGAAAATCCATGCACTCCTGTGAATGATGCATTTATGGTTCTTGTCACTCCCCCAACCACTTATGGACCAACTCCCAACTTGATTTGACCTTCATATTTGAGAAAAATCCGAATGGGGGGTTGGTCAAGGACCAAAGGGTGCCCTAAAGGGCCCCTTGTTCACACTATGAACCAGTTGAATTTTTCCTTAAAGAAATACTATAAATGGAGGCCATGGATGCACTAAGAAACCAATATCTTCATAGCATTGTTATGCTGCCTCAATTCTCCCTTGAGAATCATGTTTTCTCCTAGGATTATTCAAGTATCATTGCAATAGGCCATTCCACTCACCTCTTGAGGGAATAGGCATTGATTTTCTTCATTGTTTGCCATTTTTTCTTCCATTGTAAGAAGACATATCCATTAAGGAACTCAAGATCCCTCCCAAGGAGGAAGAGGGGACTCATAAGTCCTCATTTTTCTCTATGGTGTTTTCCCAACTAATATAGTTATTCATTCGTGGCATAAGCTTGGTCATTGGTTGATTGTTTATGGTCCTAAAAGTTTCTTATGCATTCTAGTTTTTATTTCCTTAGTTGTTTTAGTTAGTTTTCTTGTTTATTTCATGTTTTTGGTTTGTTTAATCCACTCACTAACTTTTTTCTTGTCTAGTAGGACCAAGTAGGTATGCAAGTGCCACTATTTTTCTCACCCAAATGACGAAATGACCACAACAAATTGGTGACCATACTGGGGAAAGGTATCAAATTCCACCTTATTTGGGATTAGAGAGAACTTCTTTTTAATCCATTTGTATTGCAAGTACCAAAACCAACCCAACCTTACCTATCAAGAGCCAAATTCTGAGTTGGAGGAGGAGAATTTCACTAAAAAAAAATTCCCTGACACGTATCAGAAAGTGCACAGGTATTCGAGCCAACAGACGTGCACTTAGCGCACTGTGCACCCAAAAGGATTCTGTTATCTACGCATTTTTCGCACTGTGTGCCCAAAAAGATTATTTTCTCTGTTCATTTTGCGCACTTTTCTCCCACTACGACTCTGTCAGAACTGTAACCATCAAAGACTTCCAGAGTTTCAAAATTGTAAGGGTTTCTATGATTATTTGAAGTCCCCTAGCCTTCAAATTATTTCTTTCATGCAATTTGTAAATGAAATCCACTTAGACTCCTTTACCATATGAAATGTTAGCTAAACATACGCACTTAGGGGGTAAAAATAACCATATGTTCTCTTTTACTTTGGTTTCCACATGGATAGCTTGTTTGGTTTGTAAAATTTAAGTTGAGATTATTTCTATCACATATAAAAACACTTGTGTTGGGACCAAAAATCAACTTTGATCATTGAATATGCTCTTCACTCGCACCATAGAGCGATCTTGAGAATCAAAAAGGTGTTTAAGGGGACATTTCATCTCCCTTAACAAATTATTTAGGAGAGGACAAAGCCCCCATAGGGCTCCTGTTAGTATCTTTTTGAAATCATCTTAAAGTTGTAAGGGCCCATGCATGCCCACATGCTGCAAAATTAGGATAGTTTCTTGAAATTTATTTCTTAGTTTACATCACTAGGGAGTTTAAAGATCAAAGTAATGGGCCCATACATGTCCACATGCTTGTAATCTAGGATATTTTTTCAAGATTTCTTAGTGTAAACAACATTAGGGAGTTTAAAGGATTGGTAAAAACCCATATTTCCACATTCTAGTTCTTTATGGATTTTAAAATTCTGCAAGGTTGTACCAATGACGCTTAGTAACATAGGTAGAAAATATTTTTAAGGACCACATGAAGTCCACATGTTTCAAATTCACACCTAAACTATTAAAATTTGGCACACTCTTTCACTTTCTCACACACAAAGTCACTCCTCACTCACATAATTTCCACCTTGAATTATGGAGGTTGAAGTAGGTTTTCTCCAAAGGAACTCTGAAACATCCCATTATTTCTTGAAGAAATTATCCATGCCCACTTAATTCAAACAAGATTGGTTCACACCCCCAATCTCGCAGCCCAACACATCTAATTTTTTTTTTAAAACTCACTAAGTTTTCCTCCACAGGAAGTGCCAAAAGAATTTTTTTTAGTCTACGTAGGATCTCAGGGGTAGGCATCCAAATAACCCCCCATTGTCTGGTTCTGACATTTTCAAACATTAGAATTTAACAAATAGGGAACTTTAAAATCCTCCAATTCAAGTGTTCCTACACCATAAGGCAAGGAGATACCCATGAAGGGTTGAATTCTGAGGTCCAGTTGTTCTGTGCGTCCCCCCTTGAGCCACCCAACTCTTGGAAGGGATCCATCCCATGACCCATTTCTGAGGCCAAAAATCTAAATTTCGCACTTTGATCGAGGTACCTAGTGCCCAAAATTAGGAAATATAACCAGCTAGAAATTGTGGGTTGCAATTGCACCTTAATCATATTTTATGTGGATATTGGGAAATATCACCATCTCTTTCGGGATATGCACCCTCTACCCCTCATTATAACTAATTATTTCATCCTTCACTAGCTCCTCTTTTGATGGCTTTAGACCCCACTATTGAATGCTC
The DNA here is from genome assembly GCA_009831015.1 of Picea engelmannii. Lineage (NCBI taxonomy): Eukaryota > Viridiplantae > Streptophyta > Pinopsida > Pinales > Pinaceae > Picea > Picea engelmannii. The sequence goes on along the minus strand of ML847994.1, from coordinate 22,230 downwards.
TTGGAAGGTGCAAAGCTATTTTGAGAGGAAGGACGATACATCTTTTAGGACACGAGTATTTTTTTTATTTGTTTCCCCACATAGACCAAATCCACCTACCCACATGTATGCTTATTTACAGTTGATTTATGTATGATGCTCATTTGATTACATGCAATTATGAGTTATATTATCTTGTGAAGGTCCAAATTATACAAATCTTTTGTTCATTTATTTCTCTCATCACAATTTGCGCACATCCACTTTGCTATTCGAACATCATAGGGGACCCACCGAATCCTCATCGTTCTAGACTCTTGCAAAATCTCCCTCCTATTCTTGGAGGAGTTCCTAGTCTCGCCGACTCACCCGCTCAACTATCTCACACCCCTGTGAGTGCCACTATTTTTGGATCAACTTTACTTGGTTCCACTTTGCTTGAGTCCAACTCCCAAGTACATCCATCCACTAGCTCTCCTTCATAAGGAGGCGGGGGGGGGATTCTTCTCAAGGGAGAAGTACAACCCCACCAAGTCCATCTCAAGGTTCAGGTCCACTACCTTCTCACACCATGGCTGGAACTAATCCTCCACCAACTCCCCCCATGCCATACCTGGCATCTCTCAACATTCCTGATTTGAGTAAACTCATGAATGATCATATTTTACATGAACCTACATGGCTGAATATGCCTACCAAGCTACCTTCAGATATTCCAAAATTTGAAGGAAATGTGAGGGAAGATCTCACCAACCATGTTATGAACTTCCACTTATGGTGCTCTTCAAAAAACATCATGGATGACTCCATCCTCTTAAGGTTATTTCAAAGAATATTCACTGGTCCATCAGACAAATGTTATGTGGACCAAAAATCAGGGTCCCACGTGACTTTTGAATCTTTGGCCAAATCCTTTTTGTTCTTTTTCCAACTACTAGTTTGTCATGACACTGGCTTAGAACTTCTCTCCGATTGAAAACAAATCTTGACTATGCATATTTCCGACCACATCCATGAATGGCGTCGGCGACGTAGTTTATGTAAAGAAGAAACCACCAAAGAACAACGTCTTGATTGGTTTATAAAATCACTCGTCTCTATAATTGCCGAAGACGTAGCATCCACCTTCCTCCAATTTGAAGAGGAAGCCATCAACAAGGCTCAACACTTCGACCTTATTTATGCTCAATCGGGTTACTTATACACAATATTACCCGATGCACCCAGACATGTACCATTTGGCCAGGACAAACCTAGAATGTCTCACATTGTAGATGGGCTAATTGGTGTTGACACAGGGGCAGACCCAGGGTTCAATGCCTTACAACTCACCAACAAAAACCTAAATACCATCCCTTTTGACAACACTTGTGAAGTAGGAGAAGTATCACCTGAGGTAGAAGTAGGGGGGGTTACAGGATGTAGGTGTCTGTAAATAGGCTGGGACACAGATCTGTGATAAAATCACTTCACAAAATATTTTGTTAACACTTAGGAAGTGAACATGCATTAGTTTATTCACCTCATTAACATCGTAGAGCATAATCAAAGACATATAATCATAGTAACAACAAGTTATTATACACCCTGAACACTTAGCACTGAGCACATAGCACTATGAGTTAGATAATTCATTTACCCTTTAACCTAAGTAAATTACTTAAGCAATAAAACATTCATTCATTACACATCATAATCAAAGCACTAAACAAATGCATAACCAAAATAACATTTCATAAAGCAAACCATGAGACACTAGATATGCGTGGTTCACCCCAGGGTGGGGATACATACACAAACTGCTTCACCTCTTTATTATTCACCAAAATCTTACGTCCAGTCACTCTAGTGAACTAAGCCACAGAGTCAAAATTCCCACAAAACAGGAGATCTGTGCACTAGGCATTAGATCCTCCTTCTTTACCTTCCAAAACTAGGTCACGTGCATAGAGCCACAATCTCTTATCACAACACTTAGCACCTATTACAAAATCACAGTCAAGCACAAAGCCTCAACCACATGCATTCCTTCGCACAAAGAACTATTTTTTCATACAAAACTACTTAGCTGCCACTTATACCATACCTTCCTCTTATTTGTACTTTACAAACCCTTACAATAAAGTGTAAACATGGGAAAAACCCATGGGCCGACATCCTGTAAACCTATTGAAAAACCCTAGAGGTCTCCTTACTGGGTCCACATAATCCTCAAAATAGGTTAGATCCGTGATCTTATCTCTGCCTGGGTGCTCCTACTTCAAACAAAGTGTCGAGGTCCAAAAGTGGGCCAAAACTAACCAAAGTTTCCCCAAAAATTGGTTGAGGGCCAGCAAGCTCCCAACACTCACCTATGACTCATCCTGAGTCACTCATGTCTGGACAATGTTGCTTCAAAAGCATCGAGCTTAACTTAAGATGCCTCAAATTTCTTCCTCGCATAAGCTTCCTGCTCAACTATCTCCTGGACTGTCTACTCTGTAACAGGCCCTTCCAGGCATTGTTCCACAACTGCAACTACTTGATCTAACTATGAAACCTGTCCATCAATCTCCTTGAACACCTTGTAAGCTTCATCCTTCAAAAGTTGTAGGTTCTGCATTACTTCCATCACCTTACCCTAGCGGGCATTGATATGCTTTTGTACTATGTATTGCTCCTGGGATCTCTTCATCCTCTCTACTGTTGTGAGTAGCTTCATCTACGCCTGCAATGAAAATGATTGCTATTGCGCCTCCTGTAACTAACCCTATAGATTCTTTAACTCTGGATCCTCGACAAGATGTTCATATGTATGAGGGCTTTTGTCACTCAAATATTTACATGCCGAGGAGAGGGATTTAATACTTGCTACTGTGTTTTTGGCAGACTCCTCCCTTTGTTTGGGCACCTTCTATAGAGTGCTCGACACTATTTGGGCCTCCATTTCAGTTATCATATCCTGAAACTGTTGGAGGGTCTCTGCGAGCTTCTCTACTTGAGCTTTGATAAGATCTTGCTCCTCCTATGCCAAGCCTGGCATAGAATGACAGGCTTTACTTACTGCTTCTTTTACCACGGCCTTCTCTACAAGCAACTTCTCTTTTTCCTTCTGTATTTGGGCTTCACCAGCTCTCTTTTCCTCCTGAAGCTCTGCTTTCTCTCTTTCATAGGAATATACATTGTCCCATGTTTCTCTCCTAACTATACTAGGACTTCGTCTTTATCCTTTTTCAAGGATTTTGTAGCCTTCTCCTTCTCTTCCTGAGATCTTTGGAACTAGGATTTTGTTTCATCAGCAAGCCTTCTTAGATTGGCTACTCTTTCAGCAGTCATTTCTATCTGTTCCCTTCTGTATGCTTTCAAACCTGCCTCCAATACTTCGACCTGTTCCGGAGGTACTCCTTTAAGGTTCACCTAAACATCCAAGTTAGGGCTAGCATGTAATTTTGTGGGGGTCGAAAACTTGATGCTATACTAGGGGAGGGTGATCCAAATCCTTGTTTGACCCTGTAGAGTTGGTTCATTCTCCAAGTCTACGTTATGTGATGAGGAAGGCACAGACGATGCAGTAGTCACTGCACGGGCCAAGCTAATAGCCTACTGCACTTCCCTCAACTCCCTCTCAATATTTTCATACAACTCCGCCTATTTCTCTTCATATCTCTGGAGCATGTCTTCAGAGGTGTCCTCCATATCTCTACGGACCATGTCTTCAGAGGCATCCTCCATATCTTCATGTGCTTGGAGGAAAGTCTAACGCAATATTTATCCATTGTGTGAGTGCTATTGTATAGCTTAAATTTTGGTGAATTTTTTGGTCTTGAATTTTTTTAAGAGAATGGCATCAAGCATGTTTCAAAAGATAATGATTAAAATATTTTCTGGGAAAAATTATGATAATTGAGCATTTAGAATGAAATTAGCATTTGATTCATATGAGCTAACAGATATAGTAATGAATGGCTATACTGAACCACAAGATGAGTCTATTTTGAGTGTTGATGAAAAGAAAAAGATTGATGAAAATAGGAAAAAGAGTAAAAGGGCTTTGTAGATAATTGGACAAGCATTGGATGATTCGGTTGTTGGAAGGATTAAACCAGCCACTACATCCAAGCAAGCATGGGACATTTTAGAGACAACATATCAAGGCACTAGCAAGGTAAAAATTGCCAAACTTCAAGCACTTAGAAGGGAATTTGAAAACTTGCAAATGAAAGATTCTGATTCAATAGATGAGTTTACATATCGTGTTATGGAATTGGTTAATCAAATAAGGAAAAATGGTGATGAGATAGGAGATCAGAAGGTTGTAGAAAAGGTTTTAAGAAGTTTTCCTAGAAAATTTGATGCAATTGTTTTGGTAATCGAAGAATCTAAAGATTTAACTAAATATTCTATGGATGAGTTGGTTGGCTCCTTGAAAAATTATGAAGATAGGTTGAACATAAATGGAAATACTTCATTGGAGCATGCATTCAAAACACAAATGACATTTGGCAGAGGCAGAGGAAGAGGAAATCCAGGTTTTAGAGGAAGAGGAAGAGGAAGAAATAATTTTCAAGGAGAAGAAAGAAAGAGTCAAGACCCAGGAGGAAGGAGAAATCAAAATTTCAACTCAAGGGAAAGCAATCACAATCAAACATATCAAAGGTATGAAAAATCAAAGATTCAATGTTATTACTGCAAGAAGTATGGTCACTTTGCAAATGAATGCCAAAAGAGACAAGCAGATATGAGAAAGCAGAATGCACATTTCTTTGAGAGTAGTTCTGAGACATTGTTTATTACATGTGATGTAGCTCAAGAAAATGAAAGTAACATTTGGTTTCTTGATAGTGGTTGTAGTAACCATATGACTGGAAATAAAGGGTTGTTTGAGGATTTGAATACATCATTTAAAGCACCAATTAAATTGGGTAATGATAATATTGTAGAAGTCATGGGAAAAGGTGCAATCAATGTAATAACAAATAGTGGAAATAAAACTATTCCTGATGTTTACTTTGTGCCTGGTTTGAAGCATAATCTCATAAGTGTGGGACAACTTACTAAAAAATGTTATAGAGTTTCTTTTGAGAATAATGTATGCACTATATTTGATATTCCTCCTAGTAAAGGTGTGATTGCAAAGATTAAAATGTCAGACAATAGAATGTTCCCACTTCACATGAAAAGTGAAATGATGGAGAAGATTGGAGCAAGTTTCAAGGCATCAAGCCAATATCAAGCATGGATATGGAACTTGAGGTATGGCCATCTAAACTTCAGAGCACTGTGTCTATTGCAAAGAAATGAAATGGTAAAAGGTTTACCACCTATTCAAGCACCAATTAGTTCATGTGAAAGTTGTATTTTAGGCAAGCAACATAGGTTAAGCTTTCCAAAATAGAAGTCATATAGAGCTTGGGCACCCTAAGAAATTGTGCATACAAATTTGTGTGATCCAATGAAGACACCATCATTAGGGGGGAGCATATATTTTCTGACATTCATTGATGACTATAGTAGAAAAACATGGGTTTATTTCCTAAAACACAAATATGAAACATTTGACAAGTTTAAGGAATTCAAGGCATTGGTTGAGAAACAGAGTGGTCTATCCATTAAGATATTAAGATCAGATAGAGGAGGAGAATACAAGTCAAATGAGTTTTTGGAGTATTCTAGGTATCATGGAATAAAGAAGCAATTCACTACAAGCTATACACCTCAACATTATGGTGTTGTAGAATGGAAGAATCGTACAATAATGGAGATGGCAAGAAGCATGTTGAAATGCAAGAATCTATCTAATGAATATTGGGTTGAAGCAATAGCTTGTGCAGTTTATATATTGAATAGGAGTCCAACAAAGCTTGTGAGAGACATGGTTCCTCAAGAAGCATGGAGTGGTAAGCATCATAGTGTTTCTCATTTTAAAGTATTCGGTTGCATTGCATATGCACATATACCTAAACAAACAAGGAGTAAATTGGATGATAAAAGTGAAAAATGCATTTTCATTGGTTATGATGAACAATCTAAGGCATATAAGTTGTTTAATCCTATAACCAAAATATTCATTGTAAGTAGAGATGTTGTATTCAAAGAGGAAGAATCATGGGATGGCAATATAGAAAAGACAATTAAAGGTACAAGAATACTATATGAAGAACAAGGAGAAAAAGGACTAGGAGAACAATCAAATAAACAAGGAGGAACACCATCAAGCATTCCACAAGAAGAAGACTCACAAAGGCAAGGTGAGAAAGGAGAAACATCAAGTCCACAAGTAAGTTATGACTCAAATCCTACACTTGAATCATTAAGATCAAGATTAAGAGGCAAAAACACTAGAAGCTTGCATGAAATATATGATTAAGGAGATAGGATAGATTTGCAATCCAATTTTGCTCTATTTACTCAAGATCCTATATATATTGAGGATGCAATTAAGGAAGAACATTGGATTAATGCAATGAATGAAGAAATGGAATCTATTAAGAAAAATGATACATGGGATCTAGTTGATTTACCTAAGGAGAAAGAATGCATAGGTGTGAAATGGGTATATAAAACTAAATATAAGGCAAATGGAGAAGTTGACAAACATAAGGCAAGATTAGTAGCTAAAGGATTTTCACAAGAATATGGAGTTGATTACAATGAAATATTTTCACCCATAGCAAGACTTGACACAATTAGGATGGTACTAGCTATTGCAGCTCAACATAATTGTAAATTTTATCAAATGGATGATAAATCAGCCTTCTTGAATGGATATTTAGAAGAAGAAGTCTATGTGCAACAACCATTGGGTATGAAGTAAAAAATCAAAAAGACAAGGTTTATAGGTTGAAGAAGGCTCTTTATGGATTGAAGCAAGCACCAAGGGCTTGGTATAGCAGGATAGATTCATACATGATAAAAAATGAATTCATATGAAGCACTATTGAGACTACACTATGCACCAAAGTTAATGAACAAGGTCAGATCTTGATTGTTTGTCTATATGTTGATGATTTTATCTATACAGGTAATCTCTCTATTGATATGTTTAAATCAGCAATGAAGAAGGAATTTGAGATGACAGACTTGGGGTTAATGAACTATTTTCTTGGCATTGAAGTCACACAAAATGATAAAGGCATTTTCATATGTCAAAGTAAATATGCAAAAGATGTCTTAAAAAGGTTTAGAATGATAAACTGCAGTCCAATTTCTACACCCATGGCAGTTGGCACAAAACTAAGTCGAGAACAAAATGAGATGGATTTTGATTCAACCATATTCAGAAAATTGGTTGGAAGTTTAATGTATCTAACAGTGACTAGGCCAGATATAATGTATGGAGTCATTTTGATTTCTAGACTCATGGACACACCAAAGAACTCACATTGGCAAGCAGGAAAAAGGTTATTAAGATACATTGTAGGGACTATAAATCATGGCATACTGTATTCCACTTCAAATAATCTACAGTTGGTTGGATACACAGATAGTGATTTTGCAGAAAGCATTGATGATAGAAAGAGCACATCTGGATATGCATTTCATCTTGGAATAGGAGTTGTGGCATGGGCATCAAAGAAGCAACCAATAGTGACAATCTCATCAGTAGAAGTAGAATATGTAGCAGGTACATCAACAGCATGTCAAGAAGTTTGGATGCGAAGAATTTTGAAGGATCTAATGCACAATCAAGAAGAACCAAAATCAAGAAGAACCAACTACAATCTACTGTGACAACAAGTCCACCATTGCACTATCAAAGAATAATGTTTTTCACAAGAGGACAAAGCATATCGACACGAGATATCACTTCATTCGAGAACTTGTCAACAATGGAGAACTCATCCTACAACATTGCAGATCAAAGGAGCAACTTGCAGACATATTTACAAAGGCTTTAGCACAATACCAATTTGAGTATTTAAGAGAAGCATTGGGCATTGTAAATATTAATTGAATTAGTAGTAGAAATTAAGGGGGAGTATTGGAATACATTAATTTCTACCTACCGCCATTAAATCATAACCTTCCACTCAACCGCCACTATTGTTCTTCCACCGCCTCTCATAAATGTTACCCATGATTTTGGTCATATTGATTGTGTATTGATGATGGTGTACTCAGGCTCCTAATAAGAACTTTCTCCTGAGAAAAGTGGCATTCATCTCTTCCCAGAAAACATATTTTTGAAGAGAGTTCGCAAGTTGCTTATATCTTAGGGTGCAAGAATGACCCATTCTCGCAGGCTGCCTTCAGCTAGGGTGCGAACTTCTCGCACTGTGCTACATAGCTAGGGTGCGAACTTGTTCTCAAGCTTGGAAAAATATGAAGTCTCGATGGTTCTAGAAGGGAATCTTCTAGAGAATGGGTTGGCATTTGAATGATTATCTTTTTACTGGTTTCCCTGATATTGTGGGATCATTCTTATCCAAGTAACCATCTTATCCTCTCCTATATATTGGTGGGATTCTCATGGAAAAGGTTAAGAAATATTAATTGGAGAATTGGTGAAGGAATTGTGTGAAGGACCTAGCTTGAACAGGAGCTTGGAGACTCTAGCAAGTCTATCAAGAGGAATTGGATCTTCTTCATACAAGGATTGAGAAAATGTGTGTGTGTCGGAACTAAGAGCCACCAAAAGGAAGGTTGCGACATCAAGGCGATCATGTTGTATCTTCTACTTTCGATTAATATGATACAATGACATGTCGTTTTCCCATAAAGTCATTCTTACTTTATTGTGTAATTCCTTGATCATACACATAAGTTGACGATTGAATGTATTTTGCTATCTTCACTTTGGCTGGTTTGAGTTGTCTTGGTCTTGACCTCAAGAGAGCATCGGAGTGAAGCGGGAGCAACATAGACCCTAGGAAGCGATACAAAGGTATGTCACTTGTTCCTCCCTACTAGCTAATTCAATGGTCATAACTTAGGGAAAGAGTCATGTCCTGTCCTGTTTTGTTCTAGATCCAGGTGGATCTAAGGAGATCTGTTAGTGTCTGCACCTACTGATTAGTCCGATAACAATAAACACCCCAGAACATTCCACCGACACTCCAGATTGTTTCGGGAGGCTCCAAAAGTTTCCTCTCTCTATATAAAATCAAAAGCAATGTAACCATTCAACAAGTGAGAAAAGGAATTATTTTTCTGTGCATTACATTGTTTCTTTGCCTCTTCCCACACATTATTTTCCCTATCACATATTTTCCTTATAGTTTTCTTTATATTTTGTTGTTTGATTTTGCTTTTAATGCATTGTATATATTTTAACATATTATATATATATATATATATATATATATATATATATATATAAACATGATGATAATAATAATTGTTTTTCTCTACTAATACTAACATAGAAGTCATACTCAAGTGGACTTCAGGTTATAACTTTTTTCACAAAATTATATTACTAATTTTGAAATGACATTGCACTATTTTATTGGTGAAATCATTTGACTTGATAATTTGCACTATCTTGCTATAGAAATCAATAAACAAGATCAATTTTCTCTATATCTTTTAAAATCAATGCATGGAATCATTTTTCATTTTATCAATTTCAAATCAATGTACCCTATTTTTTTTGCATTCTATCATAGATAAAATCAATGCATGTGCTTAATTTCTTTTAGCAACATTTCACACATAGCATATATTGTATCACTATTATAATCAATGACTATATTGTCACTGCAATCAATGTATTGAAATTGTTATCGAATGATTTGTAGTTGTGAAAATCCCAACACAAGATGACCAAATTTTATATAACTACATGAAATCCTACCACTGTCATCTTAGTAAGAAATCCCCTAGTTTTAGTGATGGAGGAGGTCCACCACAAGGGAGGCTTCCCTAGTGACATCAAGTGATTAAAGTAGCAATCTTGTAAGCCAAGCCTACTTCCCCCTCTCTTGATCATTGAATGATAAGTCTAGGTCGGTGAAAAGGATGAGGTATGGAGTTCTTTGAGTACTTTCCCGAACACGAACACTTATGACATATATATATGATTGATTTCCAAGTACAAACATGCAAGAAATACCTCATGAGACACTAGATAATGATAATTTGCTAAGTTAGTACAAATTTGTAGCAGTACAACAAGAAGTGAAAGTTTGTAACAAATCGGCAATAAATATGCCTCAGAAATGCAACAATTAACAATAGAAACTTAGCATAAACCTAGTAGATTAATATCCAATTGTTAAATTCAATTTATGAGTAAGTTAGGCCACATTTAAATCAATGTATGCAACAAATGAAAGTATATTAAGATTGTTGTGGAAAAATTTTGCAACAGTAGCAAGTTAGCAATTAAATAAGGTCAAGTTAGTGTTAGTAAAGTTAGTAGATAGCTTGAGAGATTAAGAATAAAGAGTTTGTTGATTACTTTCACCACAAGAGAGATTTAAAGATTAGTGCATTAGGGCTATAAAGTCTTTACAACAAAAAACATAACTAGTCTTGGAACTTTATCTAGATGTAACCAAGAGGTAGGATTCAATCTCTAAGACCTTGCTAACACATTAGTGCCTAAGAGATTGAATCTTGAGGAGGAGAATTTCTAGGGTGCAAGCACTTTTGGGCCCTAGAAACCTTTTCTCCCTTCTTGTAGCTTCACCTAGGTCAACAATCAAGAGTCTAGGGATAAAATCCTAAAGTGCTAGCACTTTAGTGCTTTAGGAGTCTAACCATAGGTAGTATTTCGTTCACAAATTTATGGAAGAAATTAACCTTGTGAGAGGAGGAATAACTTATGCTCCTCTCTTAGGGTTTTATCAAGCAGTATCTTCAATATGAACAAGTAAAATTTACCATAAACATTCACTAACATGAAATGAAATTGCATAAATTTAATTACTTGACCAAGATGTGACAATACTAGACCGTAATTGCAGGAATACCATCCAAAAATTGGAAAAGAAGCATCCACACTTGACATCCAAGAGACAGTGCATAAGTTAAAAGATCCAATAACCCTAAAAGGGTGAAAATTTCATAAGTACCCTCTCCCAAATGATGAGAGGATGTGATGATAAAGTGAATCTTGGCTAGCCATATTTATATGGAAACCTTAGCCATTCAAGAGACTCCAATCAAAATTCATGTATCTACAAGAGGGTATAATATCCATCTCATGGGCTTCCAAGCCCCTACAAAGGTCCAAGTGGCACAGTTTCTTCATGCGTGGATTTCACCTGGTAAGGTCTTGCAAAGACAAACAAGTACGCCCTCCAAGGGTCCATAAGTGATACAAATCACGCCAAGTAAGCCACATATAATAATAGAACCACCCAAACATTTGCATGAAAACAACCTTTTCAAATTAATGAAATGCCCAAAGACCTTATAAACTTTTCCAAATTTCGATATGGAAGGTTTGTCAAGGTGCCCTATTGGGTAGGCCAATCCCCAAGTCAAGGAATGTTTCCCAAGAAGACTCCATCTAAGTCATCAAATGAATATGATGTGGATTCTGTTAGATACCTAACCTCACAAACCCCTCAAGTGGGTAGAATAATATATTTCTATCTAATAAAGCTCAATATTAATAATCCCTAGCAATAAGGAGGAATAAGTCAAATGTAAGAAGACCTAATAGAATCTTTCGCTTCTAGAAGGATCTTCCTCTAGATTGTTCTTTTGGATATATATATTTAGTATAAATAGGAGTATAGGGTATGAGAAGTTTTGTCTTAAAGAATTATTGTAATAGAGATCTTCTCTGTTGGAGGTTTCCCCCTCGAAGAGACAAGTGAACATTGTTTCCTATCAATAAAGGTATAATTCTGGTGTTGTGGTTCCATATAATTTGTTGTTATGTTGTTCTCTCTGAAGTTTTTATGTATTTTGTTGTTATTTTGGTGTTATTGATCCGGATTATTTTCGACACGAAATGAGAGCGGAGATATAATAAATAAATTCACAAAGATATTGCAGATATTCAATAATATAACAGAAATGTATCAAAGATGCAACCATAAACATAGATATACAGTAATACACGATTTCTATTAATCAGAGAAATGTACAGAGACTGTAAAAATACAGAGTGAAAGACTCGCTAGAATG
>ML847993.1:33911-45104 GCA_009831015.1 Picea engelmannii | reverse complement strand
TGCTCTGTTAGGTTGCCTTTTCAAAAGTGCCCCTTTGTTGCAAACAATGACACTTACACTGCCAAGATGTTCCCAAGATACTCATGAGCAGAGCTTCCTCAAAGAGCTTCTGGGTTTGAAAAGACCATGTGAATCAAGCGTATATATAGCAGAAAGGACTACTGCGACCGATGCAAGAGATCCCTTATTTCTAATTGATAGAAATATGTATATGAAGAGTGAAATGTTTGAGATTATTAAGTTGAGATGCTGTTAGAATTTCATTGCAAATACATTTTCCCATTTTGTCCCTCTCAATTATAAATACCAGGCTTATACATTCTCCCATTTTGTCCCTCTCAATATCAGGCTTATGTAGTCACTATTGCTAATGCTTTGTCATGCTATAAAACTCTCCCATTTTGTCCCTCTCAACTAGAAATAGCAGGCTTATGTAATCAGTATTGCTAATGCGTTTTCATGGTATAAAATTGTTTACAGTGAACAGTCTCAACTATATACTAATCATATGCATTAGCATGAAAATGAAACATAATTTAATGCTTTTTCATGCTATAAAACTCTCCCATTTTGTCCCTCTCAACTAGAAATACCTGGCTTATGTAGCCAGTATTGCTAATGCGTTTTCATGGTATAAAATTGTTTACAGTGAACAGTCCCAACTACATATATCATATGCATTAGCATGAAAATGAAACATAATTTAATAAATACCATACCAAGCTTATGTAGTCAGTATCGCTGATGCTTTTTCATGGTATAAAATTATGTACAGTGAAGAATCCCAACTATATACTAATCATATCCATTACTATGCATAATTTAATATCAGTATATTTTCTATCTTTTTTATCATAATCATATCCATTACTATGCATAATTTAGTATTTTTTTTATCATATTAGTATCATTTATATATTTCTCATAATGCTCTATTCACTGAGAATTCCTTATTTCATTTTATATTCCTCTCTGCTGCTCTTTTAAGTGTATTCAAGCTTTTAACCATTCACCTGGTTCTCATTGTTATGGCTAAATAGATTTGCTGGTTGTCAAGTAAGTTTTGGTAATCAAATGATTTATTACAGTATATAATCTTGGTGCAGTATATTATGGGTATGGGATATATAGTGGTTTGAAATGCTTACGATTTGAGATGTCCGATGTCTCAGAACAACCTTAATCTAGAATATCTCTTATGTTGATCTTGGAAAGCTTCTCTTAACGTTTTTCCAGCAAAAAAACAAAATTCTAAAGAATCACAAGTAATCACTTACCCTCTTAAGATCCAATAAACCAATTAGGTCTTAGTGGACGTTAATCATCATCATCATCAATAATTTATTTATTTACAAAGTTATTTTTTCAAATCATTTTTAAAACATTTTCCATACATATTAAAATGAAGCAATGATATATTAACTAACTTATTAATATTATTATTTTTTTACAATTTTTTTATTAATTTTAAAAATAAATGTCAAGAATTAATGTGAAGTTTCTCGAGTCGATGAAGATCGTTTCCCTAGTAAATAAAGATCGGCACCACATTTCCCTTGATTCGACAGATGCACGGCCGGAAAGCTGACGTGGTTTACTTTTTTTAATAAAATAATGCAGGAAACAATTTAAACAAGCGCAGAAAAGATTTATACTTGACCCTTGATTTGATAGATGCACGGCGAAAAGGTGACGTGGTTTATTTTTTTTAATAAAATAATATATAAATAAATATATATTATAATTATAAAGATTTTAATTAATGAGAGCTTTTAGTTTATAATATGATGATTGGTGGAAAGTACAATATTAATGAATTACACATTAATTACGTTATTTAAAATATAATAGATTAATGAATTACACATTAATTATATTATTTAAAATATAATAGAGTACAGTACTGTTAGTGTTACTATTATGTTGTTAGTGTTACTATTATGTGGATGTATAGAATATTTAAGAAATTTTAGATTTTTAAATTAATTTTAATTATATAAATAGTTGTCAAAGCTAAACTTTTTATTTTTTGGGTTAAAATCATTGGAACATTCGGATTGTACAAGTTTAGCCATTCAAATCTGTAGATTTAACTATTCATCACCGGGAAAAATCAAACGGAAAGTTGTCCAAAAACAACCAAAAGATAGAACAACCAAAAGATAGAACACTGCTATAAAAATTCTTTAATCAATTATATCTACCAATCAAAATTCAGAAAAATCAATTTGAAAAAAATTGAAAAGTAATTTTAATAATTCAAAAAATCAAATTAATATGAATATTAAGATAACATTGTAGAAACTTTATTAGAAACTACAAAATTTAAGAAACTAATTAAAAGTCAACAAACTTTGTCTCCTAACCAATTACAATATACTTGACAATAAATTATTTTCCGTTTCTTCTCTTGTTCCAAGTAAAATTACCTTTCCGGGAACCAACATCCCTAAATGGGTTTTGGGCGGGAGATTTTTTTTTAAAAACCTACAATTGTTTCTAGCGAAAATGGAGGTGGATGTTGGAGTTGGATTATTTTGGAGGAACTTGGCGTGATATTAGCGACCTTGATGTGACATTATCGAGGTCTTAATGGGATGGCAGAGACTTTACGAGTATGTCCCTTCAGTCAAGCCCTCTTAGATGTTTTAGTTACCGGGATTACCGCCATATCCGAGCTCGGAGGATAAGACAAGTTCTATTTTCGAGGAGCCCTCATTGGAGTTTAGGTGGCGACTTCTTAGCGTTGTTTGAAGCTTCCATAACGAAAGTCGTTGTCAGTGCACTTATGAGTGTGGATGACGAGGAGGCCTGGAGGAGGGCGAGGTTATTTACTCCGTCTACAAAGACCAATACTAATGCACCTCTGTCACTTCCTGAGTTATTAACCTCGGTTCCTATGCCTTTCCCGTATTCGACCTAGCGAAATGTGAACGAGGCAAAACCAACTTCGAATGATGCAGTAAGCACTTTTGTTGGGACTTCTAATTTGAGTGTGGAAACCATCCTAGGTAGTAGGAAGGATGACAAAGGTTTTTATTAGTCCCGTTGTGGTAGACCTCCTCGTGTAGTAAAACCTGCTCCCCGGAGGAAAGCTGGAGTGAAGACTTGGATCCCTAATAGGTCTCGACGTAGAATGGCCCTAGGGGATGAACTAGGTTTGGAAGAGGCAGTAAATATGGCTTTAAACGCCCTGGTGGCTTGGTTGTCATATCGTTCCCGATGTACTAAGTCTATTATAGATTGGGTGAGGATGAACTGACTACCTTTGTTGGGGTATGAGCTAAAGGTTCTCTACCTTCCGAGGGGCTGGTATGGGTTTAAGTTTCTTTCGTCGAATGACACCTCGAAAATTATGGAAAATCTTTGGTCCTTTGACTAGGGGAGCTTGATGCTCAAGTGTTGGTGGACTAGTTTCGACCCTGTTCAAGATTATTTTCAGTTCAGGCACCTATGGATTCTGCTACCAGGTTTACCTCTAAACCTATGGAATGTGAAAGCTTTGAATGCCATTGGCAATGCGCTAGGTCATTTCATCAAAGTTGATGACCTGACGCTACATGCACATGAAAGAAGAATGGGTAAGATACTAGTTGAAGTTGACATTCATTCTGGCCTTCTGGAGTCCCTGGATATTCAGTGGCGTGGACATACTTTCTGTAAAAAATTGGATTATTTGGATTTACCTTTTCGGTGTACTCTCTGTCGTAAAATTGGTGACCTAAGAAGTGACTGTCAAGGATTTTTGGAGGAGGAGCAGGAGGAAAAATCGCGGCTCGGGAAGGTGTCCAGATGTGGCTCTTCAGGTGTTGACTCCTATGTACAAGCTGCAGCGTTTACTGGGTTAGTGGATTCACCAAAACAAGATGCTACAGATACTGTCTCAGGTAAGCTAAAAGCTTTGTGTCCTTTTTACTTTTCACTCACGACTTGGAAAAAGGATTCTCTGGACTCTAGTACTCCATCGGTGGTTGGAACCATGATTTCCTCGATTCACCATGCGTCGAATACTAAGGATGGAACCTCCTCCTTGGAGGTTACTCCTGAGTTCTCTGTGAGGGACAAGGATTCTTATAGTTCAGAACTGGTGAACTCCCCTCTGGAGGAGTTTAGAGTAAACCATGTTGTTCCTAACAGAACCTCACCTACTTCTGGGGGTTTAAGAAACGAGGAAGTTTTGTATTCCCAGGGGATCCGGGGCATGGATTATGAGGTGGAAAGGGATAGTTTTGTTTTTTTGGGTCACAGGGAGTCGGAACCAGCTGAGTGTTCCCTGGGGGAGACTCTGGAGTCCCTTGTCCCGCTTCTTAGAGAGGTTGACACTCCTCTTTCGATCCCCACTTACCAGGGGAGGAATGTTATAAAACTTTCGTGCACTTATGAACTTGGAGAGCAGTTTGAGAAGACCGTTGGGGGTACTGTGGCTGGTAACGCCTAGTCAAAGGGTTTGGGTTTCGAGACTTCTCCCATTAAAACGAGAAGTGTGCGTAAAAAATCCACTTGTTCATGACTTGCTTACTACTTATGTTTCTGACTCCGAGACGCTTAGAGGCATGAAATCCCTTGCTAGGGCCAAACCATGATTTTGCTCTCCTTAAATATTAGAGGAGTGGGGGGGACCCTGAAAGCGACCTCCATGCGTAGATTGTTACGAAAGTCAAAACATTATATTATTTTTTTGCAAGAAACTCTTGTGGATGAGGAAAAAGCTCGGTTGTTTATGTTAAAATTTGTGCATGGTTGGTTATCTTGTGCTATTAGTTCTGTTGGAAACTCGGGCGGTGTATTGGTGATGTGGGATCCTAATAAACTAGTATTGCATCCTTCCCTCTGCTATGGAGGAATTTTACTTTCTGGCTCTTCTTTAGAAAATAACAAGCAAATATGTTTGCTCAATATCTATGGGCCCTGCAATGAGAGAAAATCTTTTTGGGATCAGGTGGTCGCGAGAGGTTTGTTGGCTTCTAAAAATTTGATTGTTGCAGGGGATTTAAATATCACCACTAGAGCGAACGAGGTCTAGGGAGTTGCGACACATCTAGACAAGCTCGCGGGCTACTTTCAAGACCTTTTCCAGGATAATCACTTGGTGTATTTATTTCCAGATGTTGTGGCCCCAACGTGGAGGAATGACAGAGCAGGGTTTGAAAGCATAGCCAAGAGGCTGGATAGTATTTTGGTTTCGGAGAATTTATTAAGCGAAGCATGCATGTATAGATCCTGGATGGAATACCCTTTTATCTCAGATCATGCTCCAGTGATAGCACAATTTGAATTTCAACAGTTTCCTTTGGCCTATACCTTTAAATTAAATTCGCCTTTGGTTGGCAGAGGAACAGTTCTTTGCTATAGTAAAAGAGGTCTAACTGGACCTTGGCTTCTTGGTGGAATCTGATTTTCAACATAGAATTGTGTGGAAACTGAAAGTGCTAAAAGCCCAGATCAAATCCTTGGCAGGGCTTCAACGTAGTGCAAAACTACTTAGATTATAAACGCTTGAGGAGGAGCTTCGTGCGACTTTTTCGTCAATGCAGAGGGACGGGAGGGGCTCGTTTCCTGATTGTCACTTAGAAAATTTGGAGGCAGAATGAAATGCCTTACTACTCCAAGATGAGGAACTCTGGAGACAGAGGAGTAGAGCAATCTAGCTGAAAAGTGGTGATCAAAATACAAGGTTTTTTCATAACTATGCTAGTGCTAGAAGGAATAAAAAACACATCTCGGAGATTCTGGATGAGGATGGTCAGTACCACACGGGGCAAGAGGCTCTAAAAAAAGAAGCAAAAACACACTTTAAAGGACTGTTTGAAATCGACACCCATCCCTCCCTAGTGGATCAAGTTTATATTTTTAGGTTGTTCCCTCGATTTGTAAATGAGGAGGATTCCTTACTTCTTGATCGTCCTTGCACAAAATCGGAGATATGGGAAATCTTAAAGCACTTTGCAAAAGATAAAAGTCCAGGCCCGGATGGCTGGACGGTTGAATTCTTTACACACTTTTTTGACCTCCTTGATGATGATCTGTTGGAGCTAGTGGAGGACTCTAGGAATAGAGGAAAGGTTCTAAGCTCTCTAAATTCTACGTTTCTTGTGTTGATTCCAAAGGAAAATAAACCTGTGACTTTTGGAGACTACAGACCCATTGCGCTTTGGAATTTATGTTATAAGTTGATAGCAAACATGATAGCTAATAGAGTCAAGGCTATCCTCTCAAGGTCATTGTCGAGTGAAAAACTAGGATTCTTAAGAGGCAGGTAGATTTTGGATGCTATTGGGACGACGCAAGAATTCCTACACAGTATAAAAGTGAAAAAGTTGAAGGCTCTAATATTAAAGCTGGACTTTAAAAAAGCTTATGGTTGTGTAAACTGGGACTTTTTAAGATTAATTCTTATTCAAACAGGTTCTAGCTTACCTTCTATTAATTGGATTATGAGCTGTGTAGTCAATTCCTCCTTTGTTGTTCTTATAAATGGTGAGAATTCCCCTTTTTTTTTCAGAGTGAACATGGTTTAAGACAAGGTTGTCTGTTGTCGCCTTTGTTGTTCATCTTAGTCATGGAAAGTATTAGCCTATTGTTGAAAAAAGGCCAGTCAGAGGGAATTTTTACGGGGGTGAAGGTCTCTACGATTGTTAAAATGCACCATCTTATTTTTGTCGACGACATCCTCATCATGACAAAGGCCTCCCTTGAGGAGTGGATGGTGATAAAATCCCTTCTAGATATTTTATGTTGTGCTTCGGGGCTTAAAGTAAACTTGAGCAAATCTACTTTTCACCACTCAGGCATCCTAGGGGAAACACTGAACAAGTTTAAGGAAGCTTTCACTTTCAATTTTGCTGACATGACTGAAGGTTTTAGATACCTGGGTTACTTCATAAAAGCGGAGAAATCTAAGTTTGAGGATTGGAGATGGCTTATAGCCAAATTTGAAAACAAGACTGGTCACTAGTGCAACAAATGGTTATCTCTTGGAGGTCGTTGCATCCTTGTAAAAGCGGTGTTGGAATCCCAACCAATTTATTGGATGGCCTTAGCGGCAGTCCCTGTATCTATGCTCACTAAGATTCAACAACTTATCTTTGACTTCCTTTGGTCGGGTGGTAGTATTGCTCATCACTTTCACCTTTGCAGCTAGGAGGTGTTAGCAAAGCCAAAGTCCCTAGGTGGTTGGGGTCTTAGGACTATTTCCCACTTTAATCGCGCTTTGGCTGCAAATTCCTTGTGGCACGTTATGATGAAAGATGGGATTTAGAACAGGGTGATTAAGGACAAATATCTACCTTATATTTTTGTCTCTACATGGTTCAGATCGACCACGATAAAATAGCCATTGGCTTTGCAGACTTGGAAAAACCTCCTAAAATCACTTCCTCTCATCACTCACTGGTTAAGTTGGAATTCTGGAAATGGGCAATCAATGTTAATTGGTCAAGACAAGATTTTGGGCATCGGGGACCCCTCTCTGCTCTCACATGACCTTTTGTTGGCTTTGAAGAATACAAATATCAAATACCTCTTTCAAGCCAGGGCTTAAAACTCAATGTGGTTTATCACTGATCAGTGAGAAGGCATCTCAGAACTGGAACTATCTGGTGCTTTGGCTCTTGAATGGAATTCATTTTGTAAGGCTCTAATTGGATCGAGGATCCACCTCCAGCAAAGAGAAGACAACTTAATTTGGATTAGTGAAGACAATTTGGGCATTCTTTTAGCGAAATATGTTTATAATGCCTTGGAAAGAAAACTCTAGCAACAACAGTCTGTAGGTTGGAGGAGGCATTTGTGTTCTTGGGATATCGCCTTAAAAATCAAACATTTCACTTGGCTTGTAGTGGAGAGTAAAATCCTAACTTGGGATAACCTGCAGAGAAAAGGCTGGGAAGGACCTAGTCTCTGCCCTTTATGCTCTAGGGACTCTGAGACAGTGTTGCATTTGTTTGTTCACTGCTCTTTTACTCTACAGGTGTGGAAGATTTGAAAATCAACTCTTAGTCTAAGTTCTTCTTGGGGAGGTATCTCTTTAACTAACTGTTATGATAGTTGGATTAAAATGGAGAGGAAATTTAATACTCTTCCCTCATTGGCATGTTGGTTCATTTGGTTGGAAAGGAACAAGTTTATCTTTGAATTACGTACTCCTTCTATTCAGGGGGGTGTCCTTAAAATTCTGGGGATTTTGGAGAACTCTGTTGGTTTGGGTCCTTGGAAAGGGAAGAGCCTTAGAATCCTAAAGTCACATGTTTATGCTCTGCCTATTGTAGGATGGTTTGATGGTGCGGCTCAAGCAAATGGGTTACTAAGTGGGGCAGGGGGAATATTAAAAATTGTTGGAAATACTAGCTTCAAGTGGATCCTCCTCTGTGGCCCTGGTACAAATACAAGGGTTGAACTTCTCTGTGTGTGGGCATCCTTAATCTTGGCATCCCGGCTGGACCTTGATCATCTCCAAGTCTTTGGAGATTAAAAAATTGTGATTGATTGGCTGAATTGTAGAGGTAATTTACAAGTCACTTCTCTAGTGGGTTGAAAGGACAAGATCTTGGAAATAGAAAAATCTTTTAGTACCCTAAGGTTTGCACATCTCTATAGGGAAAAAATGGGGTGGCGGATGCATTATCAAAAAAAGATCTACAGGCGTCAGAAGGGAAGATTCAATACAATAAAGGATTGATGGTCATGAGGGCCCCTCTCTTTTTTTGCATCTCTATCAGTGACTCATTATCTTCTATAATTTTGGAGGTTTTGATATAGTTGGAAGTGGAGGTCAAACTTTCTTTAGAGTAAAAAGTTCCTAGTCCATTTGATATGGAAGTACTCTTTGTTGGGATCGATTATTATAAAAAACCTCCAGAAGAGGAAAGCTCTAGAAGATGACTGTTTTGACGAACCACTTTTGGAATGGTTCAGAAATGGTTGTATTTTCAGTCAATGTACTTGTTTTTTAGAACACTATATATATAATATATTGAGAAATTTTCTGCTAGAAAAAAAACCAATTACAATATACCATGCAAGACACAAACTTTGACTCCTAACCATTTACAATATACCCTACAAGAAACATGTATAATAATCTTTAATATTAAAACATAAGTGAATTATTAATTTTGTTTTAGTGATACAATTTTCTTTTTATTTTATCTAAATAAAAAACATTATTTATTTTAATAAATATGCATTAAAATATTAAACCAATAGTAAATAAAAAACATTATTTATTTTAATAAATATGTATTGAAATATTAAACCAATAGACATTATTTATTTTAATAAATATGTATTGAAATATTAAACCAATAGTAACTCTTCAAATTGAAATATTACCAGGCCCTTCAAAGTTGATCCCTGCCTAGTAGCCTCCTCTTATATAAAATTGGCGTTGGCTAAAAGTTTTACTTTTTGGGTTTTCTCCCAGGAATTGGTCGAAATCTAGTGATGTAAATTTGGACAAAATCTCTATTTTCTGTTGTTTAAATTGTCTTTCTTTTCTGTTGTTTAAATTGTCTTTCTAAATGTATAAATGGATTCAGTGTGCTGAAAAACCTTTGGAGCACTAGGATTATACAAACTTGGCCACTCAAATATGCATATCCAACTATTCATCACTAGATTTCAAGCAAAATCAAACGAAAAAAATTGCCAAAAAACCCTCCAAAAATAGAACGTCTAATCTCCGGCCACTCGGAAAACCCAAAAGGTAGCCTACCACTGTTCACTGTTCCCGTTTCCGTTCGCTCTGTGCGCCCCGACTCTGCGGATCCCGGTCCCGTTCGCCCCGTTCGCTCGATTCATGTGGCCTTCACATTAGTTTGGTGAGCCATTAATGCATGGCCACCCTACCTTCGAATTCGAACTCGGAACTTTTATCCCGCGCGCTTGCTCACCACTCTGCCGACGGACTACAACCATTGTCGACGGACTGCAACATCTTCTCAGGTTAGCAACACCGTTTTAACCCTCCCTCCTTCCTCCGTCGGTACATGTTGCTGCAGTTGGCAAGCGATCAAGAGCTTTTCCAGGGGCATTTTCAGGAGCAGCGCTTCGAACACAGAATGGAGGTCGAGAACACTCAGTTACAAATTTCAAAAACTTCTTTTGCTGCTCTAAATTTAATTCCTTAATAACCGCCCACAACATCTCTATGACAGGGTGATCGTCACTATAACCTCCAAAATACTGAACATTTGAGCGCAAGTCATCAACATCCATACCCTCACCCTCCTCTGTTGAGCCTGATATAAGAAGTTGAAGCTCATGTTTGTTAAACATGTCTAACCAATCAGATTGTATCAACTGTTGAACTCCTTGCAAAAAAGAAGAGCTTTGATTACTTATTTGATCATTCAGACGGTGGTTTGCCAAAAGATGAATGAACCTGATAACATTTACATTAGTTACTTGCACATCCTTTCCACCTGGTAGCATTTCCACCTAGATGATACCATACTCATTATTCTCACTTACAAAATAGAGCCCCAGTTGGGAAACATCACCATCATACTTCTTCAGGGACAGAAGATTCCGGTACAACTCAGGATCCAAAGAAGGAAAATCGTGCAAATAGTTATGCTTTTCTTTGAGCTTTCTCAAAAAGAATGTGGCAAATGGGATGTCAATTAAAAGTCCTTCAAACATAGCCTTTCCAAGAATTTTTACAAGAAACTCGAAATATTGGAGATGTTGAGGATGTATTTTGGCAGATGCAGGATTTGGATAGAGTAGATGATCAACAGTTTCCTTGAAAAGCCCAGACTGTATATCAAAGGCTATTTTTATTATCTTTTCCATAAGATGTTTGAAAATACCACCCCCATCAATTCCAGCCTCTTCAACTCCAAATTCATTCACAAATGTTACATGAATTGTTCCCCTAAGTTGCTCTATTGTTTAGGAACCGACATAAGTGAAGGCAAGGTTGGGGAAAAGAAGGCTCCTAGCAGTGATGCAGAGAATATAGCCACTTCGGAAGTCATCAACAAGTTGGTGAATGCCTCAGTTTCTGAGATTGCAAAAGAAATTGAGGGAACAGGGTCTAGAGAGCCAACCAATTGAGGATAGCACTTTGCAGGAGTTAGGGTTGCTTGAGCATGAAGATCTTGGTTCATATGTATAGAAAATTGACTGTTGATTGTTGACAGGAAAGCTTTGTTCAGTTATGAGTTCAGTTGTGTGTGTTAATAAGGAAAA
>ML847993.1:6701-31472 GCA_009831015.1 Picea engelmannii | reverse complement strand
ATATATGGAGAATTCCTGAGAGGTGGACTAAGAACCTCAAACACCACACAATATAGAATATAATAAAATCCTCACATCCATCACAATTTAATAAAAATTATGATCACATTCAAATAAAAGGAATGGTTCAATGACACAAAAAAAAACTTTGAAAGAGTACTACTTATTAAGCTCAAAAGAAGATTTTGATAGATCGACTTAAAATATTCTATACTAAAAACTCAGAGTTATAAAATACAATCAAAATCGATCCCAACTTAGTTTTATGGGATTTCTAAAAAATGATAATGGTTGTTACAATACTTGAAATTCAAAGGCGTTCGTCCATTATAGGACTGGGATTGGAACTCCTGTGGACCATAATAATATTTACAAGAAATATGATGGAGAGAAGAACATGGATTCAAGCATGATCAACAAGATCTGAAAAGAAAACAAGGATGAAGTTATCAGAATTCAGTTATACTTTTCCATTGAAAGAATAAATATAACTGTATGAAAATTTGATAAGAAAGAAGGTATCTAATAAATATGGACTTATTGTGATGGAAACTCTCTCTTTCATTTGTTTGTCGATGTGCCTTTTATAAATTTGCCTGTTATGGTTATGTGGTCGGTTGTAACCGCTTCTTTTGGAAATTTAACAATTTTAGTTATAACCTTGCTTAACCATTCTTGAATATATTCCCTAAATGGGAAAACAATTACTTCTTGCTTTACTTTGATACTTAACAATTCACTCTTGATTTCCCTATGGTCAATAGATAAATTTTGCAATATAGTCTCAATGTCCTCATTTTTATTTGTATACTCAACAAGCCAATTATTAATGTCGTCATAAGTATACTCAACCATACTATCAAACTTTTTGATCGATGAATTTTGTAAATTTTCAACTTGCTCTTCAAATTGCTCTTTGCTCATAATCGTTGAATTTGAGATTAAGTTTGGATCTGAAACCTCAATGGTGGAGCTTGCGATATCCAAACCAATAATCTTTGAGTACGCCTTAATCTTTTTTCTGTGACAATTCTTTTAATTGATTTAAAAAACCCTTTAATGTATTGATTCTTTCAATCCAACATGCCTTTAATTGTTTTATACGGCTCTGGGAGGGCAAATATTCCTCTTTTTTTTCTATGGTTTGTTATTGCCGAAACTTTCGCGAGAAACATAACAACTCCATCTATGAAGAATCCTTCATCATTCTTCAAATATGCAATCAAATATTCTTTAGTGTTTTGAATTATGAGCCCGAGAGTAGAAATTCTTTTCACCAAGTACCATAAATCTAAAATGAGAGACATTATTTTCTTTATATTCTTTTCAACAAAGTGTCGAGTAGCAATGATTAAGCTTGAAATTCCTTTTACTCTCAAATTTAATTCTAAATCTCCTTGAAAGGTTCTGTCAGGTTGTAACATGGCGACTGGGGTAGCCAATATAGGTGGAGGCATGAGGGTCGCTTCCAATTCCTTGATTCTCTCTTTAAGTCTGAGATTTTCCTCTTCCATATCAACTATTGCAATGTCCAATACATCCCCTGTGATTCTATGAATTGGAGATAGTTTTGACGACAACATGTTTTTAGTATCAATGGTGGACCATGACTTTCCCTTTTTATTCTTCGAGGTTCTTTCAAAAGTCAATTTCTTCGAAGATTTATCAAATAAAACATTCTACACAGAAAATGTTTCTTCATCAGAGAAGACTTCATGTTGAACAACTAATGCAACAGACTGTACATTTTCTTGGGTGTGTTCTTCATCATTTGGAAACTGGATATTTTCAATATCCACATCCAAGTCCATATTATCAAGAAAAATATCATCTTCACGTACGTTTTTTTTTTCTCCCTCTTGTTGAGAATTGACCATTTTCCTTTTTACTTGTAATTTATGAGGGTTGTATAGACTTCCTTGAGGAGGATTCCTTTATTCATCATCACCTGACTTGTTACTTAGGGATTTTTTTTTTTTGGGTCGTTGTAGAGTGAGGATTTACTTTAGGCAAAAGACTTCTGTGAGAAACAATGGGTGACTGAGAATTTGTTTCACTTTCAAGGGTTTCCCTCCTTGATTTTGACCTTCATTAGTGCTCAGACTGGTTTCTATGTCGCCATAATCTTTATTAACACTTTGAATAGGGGGGTCATGACTATCACCCTCTTCTTCTCCAAATATGAGTGTACTGATCATTGTGGGGCTGAGTCCAACTGCTACCATGTGATTATCAAAAAATGTTGTTCGGGTCAAACCCTTTGATCTCTTTTGCAAACTTCAATTACTAGTCAAAGTAAGAGGCATATTCATCAATTTTGGGAATTGCTCTTAAGAAAATTTCACCAACTTTCCAAGGCAAAGGAATGAACTGTTTTTTCCTTTATTCATAAAAAGCATGAAACCAGAACTTATACTACCTTTCCACTTCTATGATAAACAACTTTTCTAACACATAATAATGGAGGTATATAGGCTTCTCATGAGACCATAAAATCCTAATGATGTTTTAGCTATCCATTTTCTCCATAATTCCCCTTTTATCCAAAAAGCTTGATGCTTCCAATGAAAACTGGGAAGAATATTCCCCAAAAAGTAATTTCTTAAATTTAGAGACAAAATCATTGTAAACTTCATAAAAATAATGGATAACTTTCTGCCTCCAAAGAGCTTGATACCACATGGTCACAGGGTCAACCTTTGAATTTACCCTTTTTCCAACACTCAAACCTTTAAAAATATGACAATGTGAGATAGAAAATACTAGATAAGATGCCATATAAAACTTTTTCTCGCTTCTGAAATTCATTAATTGTGTATAAATTTCATTCGATATGATCTTTGCCCAATCGAAAACAACATTCTTATAAACTGTAAAATATAAATATACAGAGCCAACCGAGGAATAGTCATTGTAGAATCCCGACCTGTAACTCTAGTAATAACCAAGCAATTTCTCAATAGGGGTCCTTTAAAGAACTAACCTGGATTCTGCATAGGTCTTCTGGTATTGTAGGTGGGTCTTGTAAATATTTTTGCAGGAGCTCAATTCCATTATTTTTCCCTCTAAGAAAATTTATGGCATCTTCTCCTTTCTACGTTAAGTTCAACTCTGGTAACTTTAACATTTTCTTGAAGATTGAAGGCACCAATGAAACAGGGGAGTCACTTTGTAGAAGAATGGTTCTTCTATTCTGGACAAATTTGTCAATGCACTAGGTGACAATATCTTTACACTCGAAAACCTCAGGGACACAACCAATGAGAGATATTCCTGATGTCCAAACTTTATTATTATCTCTGTTTGGTAACGTTGAATAATATCAATATTC
The DNA here is from genome assembly GCA_009831015.1 of Picea engelmannii. NCBI lineage: Eukaryota > Viridiplantae > Streptophyta > Pinopsida > Pinales > Pinaceae > Picea > Picea engelmannii. Next base: position 28,141 of record ML847993.1, on the reverse strand, counting down.
CCTCGAACAATGGTAATTATGATCCTCTTTGGCGAATAGATTCAAGGTATCCCCGCAAAAATACTGTCTTCTTTCGACCATCTTCAACAAGTTGACAGACTTCTCTGTAATGTTGCTCAAAACAGTGAAACAATATTTTATGTTAGATCCTTGATGATAGCATTAAACTGAAATAAATGAGATTTGCCTTGATAGAAACATCATTAATAACATCCTTTTCATAATTTAATTTAGTAGTTAAGTTCGTAGAAATAACATTTAATTTGACTCTAGAAGTGTGAAGAGGAAGGACATGTTACGATGAGGTGGCAAAGTGGAAGATTTCAAATGAGAATGCGAGTTCGTCGTGATAGAAAAAGTGGCTAAGTATGGATATTTTTTGGGCAGACTTGTGAGGACGGGAGACACAAAGGAATGAAGATATGAGTTTGCGACTTCGCGAAACCAAAAATAAAGTAAGTGTTGGGAAGAGGTCAAGAGAGAAAAGTGATAGGTTGTGAGTCCATGAGTCCACCAACCCGCGAATGAAAAATAAACTAAGTATGTAAAATGCATAAGTCATGAAGGTAAGATATGGAAATGAAAATTAAGGGAGGGAAACATACTTAGCGAAAATAGAGGTGTAGAATAATAAAAAAGAAAGAAGAAGGTTCAACAATTCTATAATTGGTTCTTCATAATATAATTTTACACATAGAAGCTCTCCAAACTTTCACACTCTACACTCCAAATAAAAAACAACATCCATACCTGAAGCTTTGCAAAAGAGTCCTAAGAGTGTGTGAAGAGTGACCATTCTTCGAAAATAACATCCCCCAGAATGAGGACGTCATCGACAAACAATAAGTGTGAAATAAAAGTGTCAACAACTACCTTGATTCCTTTGAAGGATCCATTTGATACTACCTTTTTTATCTTCCTACTTAGGCATTCGATTACAAGGAGGAACAAAAGAGGTGAGAGAGGACACCCCTGTCTCAAACCTCGGTGGCTTTTAAAAAAGGAGGTAGGGGATCCATTAATAAGCACTGCCATGCTAACATTAGTAACACAAGCCATTATCCATTGAGTAACATCCCACTTAAGCCCAATCTGGATAAGCCTTAATCTTAGAAATTGCCAACTAACTTTATCGTATGCCTTTTTAAAATCTAATTTCAAGATAATAGAGCTGAATTTTTTTGTTTTTACTGTATGGAGACACTCCTGTTCTAGGACGAAAACATCATATATCAACCTGTCCTTTAAGAAGCCGAACTGTTCTTTTGATAAACAACAGGCCAGCTTGTCTTTGATGCGATTCACAATAATCTTAGAGATCACTTTGTATGCAAAGTTGCATAAGGTGATGGGCATGAATTCATTGAAGGTAGTAGGTTTGCTCACCTTTAGAATAAGAGTAAAAAATGTAGCATTTAATATCCCTGGGATGTATCCTTTGACTCTGGTTTCCTCGACAAACAGTAGTAGGTCCTTCCCCAAGATGTCGAAGAAGTTGTGGAAGAGTTCTTGGGTCCACCCATCCGAGCCTAGGCTCTTCTCTTTTGGCATTTTTATTAGTAACCTCAAGTTCTTCGATGGTAACCAGGGTCCCAATTCCATCACTCTCTGCATCGGAGAACATTCTTGGAACATCTTTTATGATTTGGAACTGATTTCTCATGTTTTCTGCTTCACGAGCCACAAATTGAGATTTGAAAAATTGTATGCGTGCTCCTTGATCTTCGATTCACTGGAGAGGGTCAAGCCATCGACATTGGTGATATCCCAAATTGTGTTTTGCAGTCTTCTTTGTGTGGCATATTTATGAAAGAATCTGGTATTCTTATCTCCATTTTGCATCCAAAGGGCTCGACTTTTTAGCCGCTAGGTCGATTCTTCAGAGGCTAGTATCTTATCTTTCCTAGTCTTAAGGGCTCTCGAGAGATTTAGCTCCTCCTGCATAAAAATCTATGACTGTCGACTCTCTAGAATCATTGACAATTTTGATTCAATGAGTGATAAATCCGACTTTTGTTGTTGTTTTTCTATATTTGCCAATTTATCACATGTTTCTTTAGAAATTTCAGTTTTTCACACAACATAACACAAGAGGAGTTATTTGTCCAATGAGCCATGGAAGCCCATGTCGACTGGATAAGTGTTATAAAGTCCGGTTCTATGAGCCATGAACTGTTGAATTTGTAAGGTGCATTAACACAAAGGCGATGGGAGAATAACTGCAGGCATATCGGTTTGTGATCTGAAATATCCGAGTTAATAGTCCAGGATCTGAAAGTGCTTTGCTGGTGAGAAGATTTCCATCCATAAGGAATCTGTCTAATCGCTTAGAGATACTTGCCTTGCCTGCTCGACTATTTCTCCATGTCGAGGTCAAATGTGAAGGGGCAAGGTCCACCAGACCAGATTCCTGAAGAAGATCTGAGAAGTAATCGGAAATTGGGTCTGCTCTAGCCATACTCCCCCAAACCTCTCGGGAGGACAGCATAAAATTTAAGTCACCACCAACAATAAGGCCCAGTTCAATGAGTAGTCCAAAATGCATAATCGGTTGCCAGAAACTTTCACGATCCTTATACGGGGCTTAGCAATTAAGTAGTTTAACTTTTTCTGCTGAGTTTTTGAATCTGCCCTCCAGGAAAATACCTATAGTGGTGCCAAGAGCACTAAACTCAGTCAATGTAGGATTCCATCAAACTGAAAGGCCGCCTGATCTTCCATTAGGGTCCATAGCCACACAGTTCCACGAGGGTAGGCACTTTAGAAAATAAGCCTTTGCCTTTTCTAAAACCATAAGGGTCTCTTGTAAAAAAACAACATCTGAGGTAGCTTGTAACAAAAACATCTTAAGGGAGGCTAATTTTGTGGCGCTTCCGAACCTGCGTAGGTTGAAAGACAAAAGAATCATGAGTCAACCCCCGAAGTTGGCATGCGTGCTCTAAGGGCCGAAGAAGAAGGAGGAATTAGAAGTTTCTTAAACTTTCACTCTCAAACAAATTTAACTGAACATATTGACCAACAATTAATAGTTGTGGGAATTAAAAGAATGTTGAAATTTATTATCCTTTACTAATTTAAAATAAATATTCTTACACAAATTTTTTTATGCTGTTAAACTTAATTTAAGTGGAGAGGAATTACAAGTTTCTTCAACTTTCACTTTTAAACAAATTCAATTGCACATAATGACCAACAATTAGTTAAGTCACACTACAATGTGCCTCCACATTTAAGATTCTGCATAGGGATCAGTGATGGTAGGGGTTATATCCATTTTGAAATGTTGGAAATGCTAATCCACTGAATACTTTTTTATTCTTTTAGATATCTATTATGCCTCAATACACAACATTGCTAGGGAGCCTTGCATGTGCAATCCTTCTTCACTTTTTATTAATAATAATAATAATAAAATTATTTTAAATTTATTTTTTAATTTAAAATAAAAGTAAATTATTTTTTAATTTAGATTTTTAAAGAATCAATATATTTATACTTTAGTATTTTTTTAATATTTAATAGTTACAAAGTAATTAGTCCTTACCTTAGGATTATATTTATATTTTATCTAGTTGATAAAAGAAATTAAAACCACCGTACAAAATCTGCAAGATTTCTCTGACATGACATGAAGCACGATTTCTCTGCCTCCACATTTAAGATTCTGCATAGGGATCAGTGATGGTAGGGGTTATATCCATTTTGAAATGTTGGAAATGCTAATCCACTGAATACTTTTTTATTCTTTCTGTAAAACATGTCCAATGATCAACGTGATGAAAACTTCAAATCGTGTTCGAACCTAAAAGCTTCCACTCTATATAAAACTCCGTGCATGGAGGCTGGTCTAAGTGTACCTTGACTGTGACAAACTATAAGTGTTGATACCGAACATATGAATAATTCATTTATTGGTTCAAAGAATCAACAAGATTTGGCGGCATATCCACTGATAACACTGAGAGTACACAGCGAATCGGTCCGTGAGGTGGTAAGGCAGAAGGCTCAACTGACTTGACGCGCAGCGCTTGTCTCATGCTCTACATTATGCATTACATCCCTCCTCTACATTTTCATACTGCCTCGTCTCTAAGAACTGCATCAATGGCAAGTGACAGACTGAGCACTTTGCCAGACAACTTACTCTCTTCTTACGTTCTTTCAAAACTCTCTTTAAGAGATGCAACGCGCTGTTCTGTGTTATCAACTAGATGGCGATACCTCTGCACTTTATTAACCCATCTCAAATTTACCAGCGAATGTTTCGCTGAAGAAGGAGAAACAGCAAAACGGGCAATTAATAGTGTCCTGTTCTTTCATTCTGCTCAGCTTGAAAGTTTTGAACTTTCAGTTTCCATGGGTGATATTGACAGAGAGAACATTGGTAAATGCTTTCAGAAATGGGTTCAATGCGCATCTTCAAAAAGAGTGAAACAAATCGCTCTCAGCAATATTTTGACTGGCAGGTTCTTGGATGTTCCAACTTCTCTATTTTCTTGCGAATGCCTAACATTATTGAAGCTCAAGCGTTTTTGCTTTATACGACTACCCCCTTACTTCAGCGGTTTCAGACACCTTGTGACCTGTTCCTTATCATTCATGTATACAAATGATGATATACTTGACCGTTTTGTATCAAAATGCCCTCTTCTTGAAAATATGACTGTTCAACACTGTAAAGGGCTGAGAAATGTGAAAATTTTTGCAGTCAATCTCAAGTGTCTAGATTTTACTAGGTTTGAGTGTGAAATCTCAGTGACAGTGAACTGCCCAAAGCTGGTGAATTTAATAGTGCGTGATTGTCCCAGGATGTCAATGTTGGAGCTCGAGTCGTGTGGGTTTCTGCATTTGTCCACGACGGAGGTTAATGTAATTAAGGGCCTTTCTCCTACAAACTCGCTGAAGAAAGTTTCCCTTCATGGGTCCTGTAGACAAGTGGCGTCTCTCGCAGTGCTTGAAAGTTTTGTCTCTCTTGAAGAGCTCTCAATAGAAAGTAAATGGTTTAAGGTGAGTAATTGTCTTGCTTTCAGCATCTATGTTAAAGTGATTAAATACCGTAATTTTATTTAAGAGGGAGATTTATCCAAATTTTGATAAGAAGGAAATTGCTCTGTTAGATTGCCTTTTCAAAAGTGCCCCTTTCCCTCAAACATTGAGGCTTACACTGCCAAGATGTTCCCAATATACTCATGAGCAGAGCTTCCTCAAACAGCTTCAGGGTTTGAAAAGACCATGTGAAGCAAGCGTATATATAGCAGAAAAACATGAGGGCTACTGCCAGCGATGCAATAGATGCCTTTTTTTCTAATTGATAGAAATATGTATATGAAGACTGAAATGTTTGAGATCATTAAGTTGAGATACTGTTAGAATTTCATGGCAAAGACATTCTCCCATTTTGTCCCTCTCAACTGCAAATACCAGGTTTATACATTTTCCCATTTTGCTCAACTAAAAATACCATCATGGCAAGTACATTCTCCCATTTTGTCCCTTTCAACTATAAATACCAGGCTTTTGTAGTCAGTATTGCTCATGCTTTTTCACGGTATAAAATTGTGTACAGTGAAGAATCCCAACTATATACTAATCATATCCATTACTACGCAAGTATCTTTTCTATCTTTGTTATCATATTAGTATCATTTGTATATTTGTTATCAAGCGCAATTCATTGAGAATTCCTTATTTCATTTTATGTTCTTTTCTGGAAGAGAGGTTGTTTTTATCTCATTGTTATGGCTAAGTAGATTTCATGGTTGTCAAGTAAGTTTTGGTAATCAAATACAGCATTGATTACAGTATATTCTGGGTATGGGATATATTATTTTAGGACACGAAGAGTATAATTGTTGAACCAAGAGACGTCTCTTGGTTCTGATTGTTACATTTGCATAATGTCTTGAATGGTATTTAGTAGATACAATAGATTATAACTGATATCCAAGCACTTCAAGCATAGTAGATTGATCTGATAAAAATGGAAGTGTCGTGAATGGTATTTAGTAGACACAGTAGATTATAACTGTGATATCCAAGCACTTCAACCATAGTAGATCGATCTGTTAAATGGATAAAAATGACAGTATCTTGAATGGTATTTAGTAGACACAGTAGATCATAACTGTGATATCCAAGCACTTCAAGCATAGTAGATTGATCTAATAAAATGGATAAAAATGACAGTAGTAGATTGATCTGACAGATTAGGTGATGAAATGACAGATTGAGTAATGAAATTTTAAAATGGTTTAAGACCTGGTGAATAAATGAGAATGGTTTAAGAATGGATGAGGAAAAATTAATTATTTTGATTTTTTTTTATTAATTAATGAAATTAGGATAATTTATAAATGAAATAGGATTTTTAAAATTTTTGCAAGGTTAAAATGTAAAAAAATCTATATACTATGATTGAAGTGTTGGGCAGAATGGTTTAAGAATGAGAGTGGTTTAAGAATGGATAGGAAAAATTAAGTATTTTGAATCTTTTTATGGATTAATAAAATTAGGATAATTTATAAATAAAATAGGAAAAATAATATATATATATATATATATATATATATATATATATATATATATATATATATATATATATTTTGCAAGGTTACAATGTAAAATTCCATATATTATGATTGAAGTGTTGTCCATTTACAGAAGTTGAAATGTTGAGCTTTACTATGATTGAAGTATTGTCTGTCAGGTTGAAATGTTGAGCATGTTTTTTAAAATTATGTAGAAAGATTTATCAACTAGGCATCAAACTTTACATTTTCACTATTAAAAATCCATTCACTATAAAGTGTTGTCAATTTGTTAAGATTGATATGTTCATGTTTAAATGTTGAGCATGTTTTTTCAAATTATGTAGAAAAATTTATCAACTAGCATCAAACTTTACACTTATTAAGGTTGTCCATTTATTAATATTAAGATTGAAATGCTCAACACCATTGATTTTATAATGTAGAAATATTTATCAACCATTCAACACATTTGAAAGTATCAAACAAATCTGAAAGTATCAAGCTTTACACCTTTCCTACTGAAAAATATATCTATAAATATTTCAAATTTGCATAATATTCACTTTCCATACTAAAAAGAAAATATTTATACTAAAAAGAAAATATTTTCAATTTTCACTATGCAAAAAGAAACTATGCATAAACCTTTCATATTTTCATGAAAAAAAACTATGCATGGACATTTCAAATTTTCATAAAAATGCCACAAAACTGAAACTCCAAATTTTCATAAAAATGCCAAAAAACTGAACCCCTTTGCTTCACAACAATGACACTTTGCTAAGATGCACCTATACTGTTTTCAATAAGAAAAATAACTTATATTAGTGAATATAAAAGGTCTTTTAACAAAATCTTACAACTTGTACATGACTTGTTTCAAAATAAACAAAAACCATTTTTGCAACTTTGCAAACAATGATTTAATGATTGACAGCTAATTTTTCGAACATTTCTGGTTGTCCTTCTGTATCCTTTGCATAATATATTCCATCTTCATCCAGTAGCAAAGCTTCCTTAGAAAGTTGGTCAGCTTCCTTATTATAAACTCTGTATATATGTTGAGCTTTGAGTTGTTGAAAACTCCGGCTCAACACTCTAATTTTTGTCATCCAAGGTTGCAGAGAGATCATTTGTAGGTTATTTTTATTAGTGAACCAATCAATAATAATCTTTGAATCTCCCTACTAGTTGTAACATTGTTACCTTTTTAAAACAGAGAAAAAATAAAATGCACCACAAGGTTAGGAGCTCTCCCCTGATATTGGTTCCTCTACCACAATTCATTTTTAGTCTGAAATTGCCCAAAAATGGACATTTTAATAAAGCTCCAGCCCCACATTTTGAACCCTTATCTTGTGAGGCACCATAAAAAAAACCCACTACCAAATCCTAGTCAAGAATGGGAGGCCTGTCAATCCTTCTTTTCTTGGAAAACTGAGCAATTTTTAGTTCTCCCAAGTCCTGTAGAATACAGTTGCATACTCTGACTTGATTAGGAGGCAAATCTTAAAAAATAACCAAATTTCCGTGCTTTCAAACCTCCCAGCAAATAAAGCAAGGAATTTCTTTCCATTTTTCCTTTTTTCTTATCCAAAATTGTAAACATTCCACATTCTCTCCTCCTTCCCAAGTACTGACTAATTTTAATTCTTTTAAAATTGACTGCCAAATACCTTTGATGCATTCAACAAAAAGATGAGACTCTGTTTCCTCACTATTCCCACACAAAACACATCTACTATGTCCAAAAATACCTCTTTTGTTCAAGTTTTCCTGAATAAGAATTCTCTGTTCAAGCAATAACCAGATAAAAAGTTTGACTTTTAAAGGTAGCTGCGATTTCCAGATTTCAAAATACTAGTAGTTTGGTTCTTCTTCCATATCCTCCAACAATTGTACTTTATAAGCTTGTTTGGCATTTACCTGTCCTCTTTTTGTATCCCAGGACCACAATAAGATATCATTTTCATTATTAAGTTCAATTCTCGAACCAACTAAACACTTAATAAATTTAGTCCATTCTTCCTTTTGTTCTCCTTCCAGCCCTAACGTCTCTGTCTTTTTCCACCTTCTATGACTAGTTTCCTCCAGAATATTAGTCCCATCGTGTGCAAGGAATTCTATCCCTTGTGCTTTCAATGTCAATATAAGATTCCTTGACAATTTATAATAGGAATGAGACCCAACCATAGGGTCAGCTCCAATTCTAATGTCCCTTCCATTTCCAGGTTTCCAAACCAACCAATCTGTTATAATAGATAATGAAGAGGTGAGGGCACTCCAAAAATTTGAGATACCAATCCAATTTTTCTTTCCTTGACTGAACCACTCAACAATTTTCTTCTTAAGATTTTTTTAATTATCACTTCATGCCATAGACCAGGCATCATAAGGCATCTCCACATACTTTTAGCCGCTAGATATTTTCCAACGGAACATATATTTTTGATACCCCACCCACCAACCTTTTTTGGTTTTGCAAGTTTTTTCCAGCTTATCAAATGCATCCCTTCTTTATCTTTTATACCAGTCCACAAGAAACTAAACATCCTCATTCTAATACTGTTTAGGACGCTTATTGGTATCTTAGCCAAAGAGAGCCAGTAAACATAAATGCTTTCAAGAACAAATTTTACAAGTATGACCCTTCCCCCTAAAGAAAGCCACCTATGACTCCAACTCAAAATTACTTTTTTTTTTTNTCCAGCCAATTCCAGTCAGCTCTAGTATATCAGTTTGGTTTAAAAAAAAAAAAACAGAGACTTAAAACCATCATCTACTGGCTTTACTTCAAAAGGCAGGAGAGTCTTCAACAAAGCAAGCCCTTCAACATCCCACCCAACTTCTAAAACCACAAATTTTTGTGGGCTGAATGTGATCCATGTCGTTTTGCAAAATGGTTCCAATACCTCCTTGAAAACTTCCCACTCAGAAATGCTTCCACTCCCAAACATAATTACATTGTAAAAAAACATCAAATGTGTAATACTTAGTCCTCTAGCCACAGGGATACCTTCGATTTTCTTATCCCTAACTTGATGTATGGCTTTGCTTAACCCTTCAACAACAAGGAGGAAAAGTAAAAGAGATAAAGGGAAACCTTGCCTTAAACCCATTGTACTCTTAAAGAAACTAGTAGGTTTACCATTGATCAACACAACAAAGTTTGCAGAAGACACACACCCTAAAATTCAGTCTGTTTCTTCTGAGCTTATACCCACCTGTAATAAAACAAGCCAGAGAAAACCCCAGTCCACTCTATCATAAGCCTTTATCAAATCCAATTTTAGGACCAGTGCTTTGATATTTTTTTTTATCTTTATACTGTATAAAGCTTCCTGTACAACTCTAATAGCATCAGTAGTTTGTCTGCCCTCTAAAAATCCAAATTGTTCCTTTGAAATACCAACAGAAAGTGAGGTTTTAATTCTAGCAGAAATTATTTTAGTAATGATCTTGTACACAAGATTGCATAATGCAATTGGTCTAAAACCTCCAAAGGAGTCTGGTTTATCACTCTTTGGTATAAGTGCAATAAAGGTAGCGTTCAAGGCACCCGAAACTCTACCTTTCCTCCTGGAATCTTCCACCATCTCTAAAATATCATTACCCAAAAGATAAAAAAAATTCAAAAAGAACTCTGCAGTCCAGCCATCCAGTCCAAGACTTTTTGAACACTTAAAACCTTTAAGGGTTGACAGTATTTTTGCTAGAGTAAATGGCTCAGCCAATCCGAGACCTTCTTCCACTGAAAACATCCTTGGATAATTCCTTAAAACTGCAAGTTGATCATATATGGAAATGTTAGCCTGAGCCTTAAATATATTCTGAAAGTAGTCAACTGCTTCCTTTTGTAGCTCTAGCTTAGTGGAGATTATTGTTCCATCTTCCTTGGTAATATCCCAAATGGTATTGATCTGTTTTATGGAACTTGCATACGCATGAGAAAACTTAGTATTCCTGTCACCTGAATCCAACCAATTTATCCTATTTTTTTGCCTCCAAGTATCCTCCTCATGTCTTAGTAGTTCTAGTTTCCTCTTTTCTTTTTCTAGCACCAACACTTTATCTTCCTCCTTCTGAAAACCCCCAGGGAAGTCAATGTATAAAGTATCCAGATCCAATTCTAACTGTACCATCTCTTCCTTAGCTTCAACCTTTTTCTTCCTTTCCCAATTAATCACCAAAGACTTAAGTATCTTAATCTTTTTAACTAGAGAATCCATAGGGTTTAAAACCTATGATCCCAACACTCCAACCCAGTTGGTTCTAACTAAATTAACGAATTCTGGTTCTTCAAGCCAAACATAATTAAATTTAAAAGGATAGCTAACAAATTATTTTTATTGTTCCAAATGGAGTATCACAGGTATGTGATCCGATATCTTTACATTACACACCCAATATCTATATCTAGTCCTTGATGACACTAAATTCTCAGAAACCAAGAACCGATCCAACCTCTTGGCAATGTAGTCTTGACCTCTTCCGCCATTCCTCCAGGTAATGAGTATCTTTATAGGCTCAACATCCACCAACCCCCCAACTTGTATCAACTAGCTAAAATAAAGTTGTAAGGGATCCACCCTAACATGTTCACCCCAAAATTTCCTACTCGAAGTGGTAAAGTTTAGGTCACCTCCCAGAATAAGATTATGCTCATTAATAAACCCTTCCCTTTTAATACCCTTCCAAAATTCCTCTCTGTCAGAGTATGGTCCATAACAATTTATCAGCTTCATTCTTTTGTTTAGATCTTTAACTAAACCCTCCAAAAAAATCCCTATAGGAGTAAAAAATGTAGGGAATTCAACTTTGCACGGATTCCAAGCAGTTAAAAATCCTCCAGAAAGTCCAATAGAATCCACCCCATAGAAATACCAATTAGGAAGTAATTTGACAAATAAATCTCTCTCTTTAACTACACAGATCATAGTTTCCTGGATAAATAAAACATTAGGTTTTGCTGTCTCTAAGAACCTTTTGAGGGTTAATGTCTTAGTGGGGGCGCCCACTCCCCTTACATTTAGGGTTTCTACAATCATTTTTTAACCCTCGCCAGATCTTTCTGAGCTCTAAGCGCCCTAGGACCATCTAGCACCATAAAACTAGTCAAAGTTATGTTCTCCATCTCTTTCCCTAGCTTCCTCACACTTCTAGTTTTGAGTGGAGAAAAATATTTTTCCAATCCTCCCAGAACTGCCCCTTTCAACAGTGCATCCTCACCCCCTGGACAGGTAGTCGATAACCTCCTTGACCTCTCCTCCTTCCCAATCTTTTCTACAGATTTTGGAATAGGATCCCCACTAACAAAGATCGACAACGACGACGGGGTAAGTACCTCCCTATAGGTAAGAATAAAATTTAAAATAGACTCCTCAATTTCAGACAGAATAGTCGGATCTTCAAGAGTATCAGTATTCAAGGTTTCTGGTAAGACTTCATCAGCCCTATTGCAAACAACATTCTGTGTCAATAATTGACTAGACTCACCCCTCCCTTCCAACCCTACCAATCTATTATCTACTGAGATTCCCATAGAATGCGAGAGACATGCATGACTCCTATAAATCACTCTCAGCCCAAAATTCTTTAAGGAGGACAAAGAAGGATACCCCTAGTTACTCCCCCCCAGAACAATCCTCTGGATTCCTACTCCGCAGTAAAGGCTGAGCTTCCGTGCTCATAGAAACACGTTCTTCCCTCTCCAAAATAGGAACGCCCTTATCCAAATTGTCAGAAACTCCTCCACACAATTTAATTACCCCCCCTTCTCCCGTTCACTCGACTGAACTGCAATCGTCGCAGACTCAACCAAATTCCCCCCTCCCACCGAGCAACCAACTCCCACCCCCTCAAAATCCCTGCAAAACCCGATAGGCTCTTCCACAGACTCAACTTGTGCCCCCTCCTTGCACAACTCCCTAATCTCCACAGAGTTTTCACCCACAGGCAGGTTGACGTCAAACCCTACCACTCCCTTAGTGTAGTTCTCAACTTTAAGAGATTCCTTTCCTATACCCTGCTTCCCAGAGACATCATTGACAGGAAGATTTGAAAACAAATTAGGACGTTGAAGGTATAACTTACAGAAATCTAAGTCATTATCCACAGCTGGAGGTTGAATGCTTTCACTCCAATCTTCTATGTCTGTAGTCTTATCTGTAGATTTAAGCTCCACTTCCCCTTCGCCGACTGCTGCCTCACTGATTTTAACCCCAGAGCAGTGATGTCGCAGGTGTCCAGTCTCCTTACACACTACACATCTAAATGGAATCTCGGCGTAATCCAGTCTCTGATGAAACAAATTACCACGCCAGTATATATCAATCTCAGCTGGTAATCCATCATTTAAATCAAATTCCACTAGTATCTTTCCCATCCGCCGATCATAACCAAACAGTAAATTTGGGTCTACATGTAGAAATTTCCCAAGCGTATTCCCAATTTCTTTAAAATCCTCCAAATTCCACAGCGCCAACGGGCATCCAGGCATCCACACCCACAAATGTCTGAACATAATGTGCTCCTTCTCTAGATTAAACACGAGATGCCAACTTTTTAGCATCAAGCTATCGTTATTCACCACCCATACCCTATGCATCACCAACTCCACATCTTCTATTGTTTTAAACAAAAAAACAATACCAACCTTTCATTAGAATAAATATCTTCGACGAGTACCCTAGCACAGAACCCCATTTATCTTCCACCCATGCATGAATATCTCTAGCCGCCATAGCCCAATATCTACAAGTGACTGAGGTAACCAAAGGCTTTTAGTGCTACAAAAGTTTTCCCAATCTTGTAGCACTAAACCCTTTGCAAAAATATATGTTACAAGGTGTTTTCGTTGTAGTGGTAGATGGTTGTAATTGATATCCCTGTTTGGTTTACTCTCTCTCGTATTTATCAAAAGGAAAAATGTAAAACTTACAAATTCCTCCATCACTCCCATGTATAACTAAATGTAACAAGTTTATTCCTCCCCATTCCACACCATTGTAATTCCAGGATAGAGGAATGTGTAACCACCCTCTTCTTCCCCATTCCATACAATTACAAGAGAATACAACATATTGCATGAGTTGAAAAACTTTGAGTCATTGAGAGACAATTAAATACAAAGGGTGTATTTAAAGCCTTTGATAGAGCATAGATGACACAGATAAAGGAGTCATCCTACGCAATTAAATATATGTGCATGGCAACTAGATTTCCATGACTCTTGAAAGTCTACAATATTCTCTATTGTTGCAAAACGTTGAGTGACTGAGTGAGTTAATTTAAATGTGAGGATGCATGTGATGTAGCAGATGTAGAAAACATGAAACCATGAGAAAACCGTAGATGAATGACATTAAATATAGAGGGTGTATTTAAAGCCTTTCATAAAATGTAGATGATGTAAAGAGATGATTCCTCCTACGCAATTAAATACATAGGCTTGACAACTGGGCTTTCATGACTGTTGAAAGTTGGAAATATTCCTTCTTGTTGCAAAATGTTGAGTTACTGAGTGAGTTAATTTAAATGCAAGGATGGAGGTGATGCAGACAGAAGTAGAAAACATGAAAACCTTCGTAGATTGCAAATGGATGACATCTAGACATGAAAAAACAAGAAGATTGTCGATGGATGATAGTTGAATAGCAGTGAAGGGTAGCCAAACCAACCCTCCTTTAAGTGTATTCCTCAAATTAGGATGGTTAATCCTTCTATCTCTCCATGGTCAGCAAACAAGTTCGCTCAATGGAGGGAAACCAAACCAACACTTCTCTAACTGTATTCCTCAAATTGCGATGGTTAATCCTTCTATCTCTCCATGGTCAACAAACATGTTTGTTTAGCTTTGGTTTCACTCCAATAATTGCACAAGAAGTATGGTGAAACAAACCATTCTAATACGTAACACTTCACAAAAGGACCTACCTATAATACACAACTCAATGCACACCTTTAATGAAATTGTTTTTATAAGACAACTTGCTTGTGTTTCAGTCGAGTGCCAACTTTACAAAAATTGAAGTCTATATGACCACCGATTAGCTGAAGAAACTTGCAAAAGGGTTAACATGAAAACTGGATTGGCCATCCCAAACCCAATGGTTTAGGATGACCATTTTTGGGAAAAATCCCTTCCTAAACAAATGCCTTCAACGTACGAAGCAAACTTGTTTTGAATTAGACCTTGGTTGGATTAATTGTGTGATAAATAGTAAGTGAAAATTTCAACCCTCTAATATATGATTTTATATCCCCATCATTGTTAAATGAGCATTCACCAATAGAATGATGTCTTGATTATTTTTTCTATTTGTAAATTTGATGAGGATATTGTGATAATATTATTATTTTTTGTGATATTTATTTATTTTTTCTTTTATTCTATATGAGTACAATTTTATGCCATTTGTAAATGTTTGGTAGAGTTATTCAAGGTTGGATGCAATGGACAAAAATAAAATTTCATGGAAAATGTTCAAGTGCATGTTTAGCTTTACAAAAGTAACATTTCATGGCAAATGTTCAAGTGCATGGTTAGGTTTTCAATCGCAAGGTCTTAAATAAACTCCAAAAAGTTTTTAAAACTATGTAATGTTCCTCAAACGAAACTTCAACCAACCTTCATGACTTGGACTTTTTAATGGATAATTTGGATGAGAATTATGTTCCATATTCACAAGCAAATAACACATCCATCACAATTTTCTAATTACATTCTAGGTTCACAGATAAATTTAAATAATGCATATGATGTTGACTTGGAGGGATATTATAGTGTATCCAATCAAAAAATTGTTGCTAATCATGGACTTCATAGTTGTCCTCAACATGATTATGATATGAAGGGAATCATTGCATTAACTCAAATAGTGGAAAACAAGAGAACCACTTAGGACATGATTGAGGAATACAAAGAATAACTTTGGCCCAAAAATGTTGTGTAAACATTATAAAAAGTTTGAATATGTTTATGTGAATTCGAACTTTGGAAATATTTGGAAGAAGCATTAGGGTAAAGTTGGAAGAAGCACTAGGATAAAGTGGCAGAGGTTGTAAATCTTGAATGTGAAACATCTTTCATAAAAACTCAATGTATGTACAAGTGGAACAAATTGAGGAAGAATTTCAAGAAAGAGAAACAAATGGAAAAAACACAGGGGGTGTCATTAACAAGGTATTTTTATGAAGATTTGGATTGCACTATTGGGAAAATTCTCAAGGTGATTGATCTCATGAAATGTTATAATAGAAAAGAATAACTCGAACACTTCCACAACAAAAAAATAAGACAACGAGATGGGAAATCATGTGAAGAAAATTCATCTATCAACATCGAAAATATTGAAGAAGAAAGGCACATGAATAAACAAATTTAAACAAAAAAGCAATTGAATGCAAACACACAAAAAAAGAAATTCTTGAATGAATACTTGGGAGAGAGAACGGAGAAAAGTCTCATGCATTTCACTCGAATAATGAAAGAAATTGAGAAGGGATATTTCAACTTCAACATGCAAAAATAAAGTAAGAAAGCAAACAAAGGGACAAAGGAGTAGAGGGACAAAAGAGTGGATGTACAACTCCAAATTGCAAAACTTTTTGCTGAGGTAAATAATGTTTTATCTTTTGTAACAATATCATGGTTGTAACTTGTACATAACATGATCCACAATGGAAAATTTTATGATGTAAAAAGAAGTACATCATTGTGCTAGACTAAGATTATATTCTCTTTTCCATCAAGAAATATAATCTCTTTGTGTTGGACCTTAATCTCTCTTTGTGGATTGAATTAGAATAATTTGAATTGGGATGTGAATCTACCTAGGATTGAGGGTCATCTTCATGATTCATTTGTAAGAAAGTATGAAACACACCATACCACTACAATTTTGGGCACTTTCTCCAACTTTATACTTACATACTTACATCTTGAAGAAATATCCATCTCCCCTTGAGATTACCAAATGTATTCTCAATTTTTACATGACCTTTAGATAAGTATTTGTCAAAAATAATGTGTAATGGTGAGCCAATATAACTAAATGACTTTAGTAAGAAGGGGGAGATAGAATACGTAAAAGCTCCAACTAATCAAGTATAGATAATGCTTCCATCATTTTGAAATGTTAGAGCTGCTAATCCCTCTATCCTCTGAATCTTTTTTTTTTCTTTCTTTCTTTCTGTAAAACATGTCCAATGATCAACGTGATGAGCACCACCGGATGTATGGACATATATATTTTTTTGTACATTACATAGTTCATAGGAATGGTGTCGCGTTGCATAATTCATAGGAGTATAATGCTCTAGTGAACAATATGCGATATGAGATGTCTAGAAAATTCAATAAATCTTTGCCATCCATTAAAACTGTGACGAGCAAACTACCTAATTACGAACCTCCTTCAAATCATGCTTGAACCTAAAAGCCTCCACTCTATATAAAATTCCGTGCATGGAGGCTAGTCTAAGTGTACCTTCACTGTGACAAACTATAAGTGTCTATACCAAACATATGAATAATTCATTTGGCGGCATATCCACTGATAACACTGAGAGTACACAATGAATCAGTCCGTGAGGTGGCAAGGCATAAGGCTCAACTGACTTGACGCGCAACACTTGTCTCATGCTCTACATTATGCATTACATCCCTCTACATTTTCATTACATTATGCATTACATCCCATCTCTAAGAACTGCATCAATAGCAAGTGACAGACTAAGCGTTTTTCCATACAACTTACTCTCTTCTTACATTCTTTCAAAACTCTCTTTAGGAGATGCAACGCGTTGTTATGTGTTATCTAGTAGATGGTGATACCTCTGCACTTTATTACCCCATCTCAAATTTTCCAGAAAATGTTTTCCTAATGAAGGAGAAACAACAAAACGAGCAATTAATAATGTTCTGTTATTTCATTCTGCTCAGCGTGAAAGTTTTGAACTTTCAGTTTTCATGGGTGATATTGACAGAGAGAACATTGGTAAATGTTTTCAGAAATGGGTTCAATCCGCATCTTTTAAAAGAGTGAAACAAATCGCTATCAACAATCTTTGGACTGGCAGTGACTTGGATGTTCCAACTTCTCTGTTTTCTTGCGAATGCCTAACATTACTGAAGCTCCAAGATTTTTACTTTACACGACTACCCCTTTATTTCAGTGGTTTCAGATGCCTCGTAACCTGTTCTCTGTCACTCATCTCTACAAATGATGATACACTTAAGCATCTTGTAGCAAAATACCCTCTCCTTGAAAATTTGACTATTGAACGCTGTAGAGGGCTGAGAAAAGTGAAAATTTTTGTAGTCAGTCTCAAGTGTCTAGATTTTACTGGAGTTAAGTGTGCAAGCTCAGTGAGAATGAAGTGCCCAAAGCTGGTAAATTTCATAGTGCATGATTGTCCCATTATGTCAATGTTGGAGCTCGAGTCGTGTGGGTCTCTGCATTTGTCCACGACAGAGATTAATGCAATTAAATGCCTTTCTCCTACCAACTCATTGAAGAAAGTTTCCCTTCATGGGTCCTGTAGACAAGTGGCTTCTCTCGCAGTTCTTGAAAGTTTTGTCTGTCTTGAAGAGCTCTCAATAGAAAGTAAATGGTTTAAGGTGAGTAATTGTCTTGCTTTTAGCATCTATGTTAAACTGATTAAAGATCGTAATTTTATTTAAGAGGGAGATTTATCACACAAAATTTGGATTGCAGAACCACGCAACGTGCCCTGAGGCATAAAGTTTGACCCTCTCGCTAAAATCTCTGAAGAAGGTGCACTTAAAAGTTTCAAATTTTGATAAAAAGGAAATTGCTCTATTAGGTTTCCTTAGGTTGCCTTGGGAAATTGCTCTGGAAGTTTCAAATGCGCTTCTTAACTTCTATTAAATATACAATATGGGCCTTATATCATTCTTGAGGTTGACACAATATTATAATCAATACATCTACTAGGGTTCCTTTCTTGTCAAACAAAAGGGGCACTGGGAAGCTCTGATCGTAGATCTTGTCGGTCTTAATTATGTCAAAGTAAGAGCCAAGATGATGGAATTGGAAGAGAACAAAGTTGATGTGCCAAGTTCTGTTGGAAAGGGCACCACAAAGTTGATGTGCCAAGTTCTGTTGGAAAGGGCCCCAGTTACAGATACTTCAGGGCTATGAAATTCCTCCCCAATGTCAAAGAGCTATTCGTTAAGCCCCCCTCGACGAAGAAGAGGAGGTCTAGGTATGAGATTTACAAGTGAAGTGACACTAGTTATTATGGCTACATGAATGACGAAGACAATATCTTGGAGAAAGTAGAGCGTCCTGCGAAGGAGGAGATGCGAGCTAGCGCATTGAGGGAGTGGTATAGGATCGCGTTTGTGCACTAAATTATGAGAGACATCAAAGAGTGACCTTTTTTTTTTCCTCCGCAAAGAAAAACCTTCGCAAAACTTTGATTATGGAGGTTTTCCTTTGTACTTTGTCAATTAAGTTATTTGTCAGTTTGTTTTTACTTAAAAACCACACCACTACGCTTGATAGTGCACCAATGCACTTGATAGTGCATCAATGCGCTATCAACTTTACAGAGCACCAAAAAAACAAGTTACAAAAATAAATAGTGTGCACGTTTATTATCAATGCACCGAAATATACATAGAAAAATGAGCGAGAATTTCATTTTTTCTAAATGTATGTGTTTATAAATGAAAACTCTGATCATTATTTCATTCTTTTGCCAAAATTTAGAGGGGAGATTTGTGCGAGAGATATTTACTAGAAAAGACTTTGAAGTGGCTAGATATTTTTGAAGAGCCAAATTTGTAAGGGATTAACGTAAGTAACATACAAATTTGCAAAGGAGAAATTTCATGTATGTAATTTCATTCTATTGATCATCTCAATCTTTCCTCTATTTGTTTCAAACAATTTTTAGTTCATTCTAAAAAAAATAAAAGGTTTTCATAGTTGCATTAGGAGTTGGAATCCCTAGCTTCCTTGTTGTTTCTCTTGGTTTCCCTCTCTATATTTCACAACTATAATTTTTGTTACTTGCCATAAATTTTTATAGGATTTCTTTACTTGTATATGGAGCATTTGATATTTGTTACAATGGGACCACTCATTGCATTGGATCCCAAACCCTATTCCTGTCAGTTTTCTTTTAAAAATATATATTTTGGGGTTTGCAGTGTGCATTGTACAAAGGAAGCACCCCCGTGCACATTTTCTTGTCAACAACACCATTGAGTTGAAAGCAAAAACATTTTGTTTTTTAATATTGAAAGCATCCAATTTTAAATTTTTTTACGTGTTTGCGATGAACAATAAACAGTAATGAGGCACCGATATTTTAGTTAATTTATAGAGCACCACACGAATATAAAATTTGTAACAAAATGTTTTCAAAATTGTAAGAGCACGATTATCGTATGTCGGTGCATATAAATATTCTTAACACATCGATGCGTACTATTTGGTTATACACACCGAAATATTATTTTGTAACAAATATTTTGTAATTTTTATATCTGATGATTCCTTGTTTTTTTTTTAATATTGAAGATGACCGATAGAAGTTCAAGGAAAACAACTTATTATAGAGAGCACGATGGTAGCTCATTCCAACAAGAGAACAAGGCAAGTTATTTAAGTTATTTAAGGGATAAATGAGAAGAAAACAAATACATGATGTTGGGGAAAACTAATATTTGTAGGTTTTTATTCTTATTTGTACGTCGAATTTAATTCTCGCATGAAATACTAATTTTCAATTATTTTGTTTCAAAAAATTAAAAAAAATGGAACCCATTTAACACATAAGATAGGACGATAAGGAATAAAAGGGTTGATTGCAAAGTTTGTGAGTATTTACATTTTCGAATTTACTTAAAATTTCATGTTTGTTGTGGTCTTTATATTCAAATAATTAAGTTACATTCATCCATGGATGTCTTCTAATAGGTGCTCACATACAAATAAGAGCCAACTGAGTGTAGCCAACATAAGAGATTTTGAGAGATAACATGCAACATGGCTTCGAAAGAATATGGTCGACTGATATCTTTAGATAGGGTTATTACTATTATTATTTTACATTAAAAAAACTATTCACCTGAGCTATTAAAACTCCTGAGGATGTTCCCCACTCTCGGATTGAAACGTTGAGTAGCTTCTCATAACCAACACAGTCTCCTTTTATGATATTAATTATCTACTGCATAAAAGATGAACAATCTTAAGAATGTGTATTGTTTATGAAACACTTGATACTATGGTCCACCTTTTTATTTACACAATCATGTGTATTCTACTATATATATAAATGTAGATATACTTATTACATGCTATTTCTATGTTTGTAGATGGAACATGAAGAGGTGGAACATAAAAACAAGTCCATCAAGAAAACATTAGGTTAAATAAGCAAAGTACAATATCACTTACAAGTAATGAAGAAATTAGGCATGCACACGGCTCAAGCGATGACAACAGTTCAAGTTATGGATGGCAATGCTTTGGAATATTTGGCTATGAAAATCAAGGATTTTGTGTAATGTACTCAACATATTGTCCCAATTGCTCGAGGACATGTTACCAATAAGTTTAGCAATTACATATTGGTTGCATTTTGATTATTGTATACCTTTCCATTTTTCCATTTTGTATGATGATGGATCACTTATTAATATATAATAAAACGAGTTTCCTATTTTATTACATTGTCGAATGTTGTAAAATGTTGCAT
Source organism: Picea engelmannii (assembly GCA_009831015.1). NCBI lineage: Eukaryota > Viridiplantae > Streptophyta > Pinopsida > Pinales > Pinaceae > Picea > Picea engelmannii. Next base: position 6,872 of record ML847993.1, on the reverse strand, counting down.
TGTTGATTAATTAATATATGGATGATTTACATTGTTACAAATAACAGAGGTATAATTCATTAGATAACGCATTAATGGAAACATTATATCAAAACGTAATAACTAAAATATAAAAATCAATATTATTATAAAAAACATGTGACTTCGAGATGATTAATTGAAAATTTGTAA
>ML847992.1:16232-34141 GCA_009831015.1 Picea engelmannii | reverse complement strand
GATCTCGAAAAAACTTCATTTAGGCCCTCAAAATGGCCCCGGAAGTGAAAACCTGCTAAAAATAGTAAATTGCCAAAATGGACAGAAAACTGTTTTGAGCCATTTGGAAAAGGTGGGTGGCCCCCGATATCCACCTGGATCATGCAGTTAGTCATGAAAAAGACTTAGGTGTTGCCGAAAAAAGAAGAGCACACATGGCAAGCATGCAAAAGGAAACTAGAAGAGAAGTTAGGGATCAATCTGGTTGACTTGCCAATAGAATCCATCAACTATATTCAAACTATCATCAATGACTTAATTGATCACCAACAACAATTGATGGAAGAAAACCAAAGATGAAGATTGTCCGCATAGGAGAAATTTTAAACAAGGAGCGCCAAAAGTTTGGAAAAATGAAGGCATACCTAGCAGAGACTAGTGCTCATGCTTCAAGCATGAACATATTCCTTACAAATTGGTTGGATTATTCTACCAATGTAGGAAATTGACTAAAGGTCACCCAAGAATTAATTGTGACTATTGGAGGGGAACAATGACATATGCACAAAGTTGGGATTCTCTAGCAAAACAACTTCAAGAAGAACACAAGTTTGAAGCATATTTGATAGCAGAAGAACAACAATGGTTTTAGGAGGATAGAAATGCACAACTTGAGGTCACCAATGTTTCAAATCATATTTGGGATGTGCATAGTCAAGTTCAACAGATGCAAGAGAAGTACAATGATGATCTAGTTATAGTTAAGAGGCCCCCATATATGAGAAGTTGCACTACTTGGTTGAAATGAAGAAGATGATCATCATGGAAGAATGAGCATTAGAAGACTTGGCGAGATTTAAAAGGTTGATTGTAGCAGATTGATCCAAAATGGATCCAGGAAGGCCTAAAAATCAAACTTTTCAAATGCTCAAGAAAATGGCATGATCATGAAGTGCTCGTCGCAATATTTCTGGCGACGCAAATGATTGAAAAATGAAGTTTGTATACAAAAGTTAGCGCAATCTGAAGTTTGGGTCAAACAAGTAAAAAATCAGCAGTCAAACGTGGCAGTGGAAAAAATATGACACATGGCAGATGGACAGGCAAACACGTGGCAGACGCTGGTGACTAGACTAATGTGTTGGTAGGGGACTGTGCTGGTGACCTGACTGTATGGTCCAATCAAACAGTGCCATGTGGCCCAATCCAATGGTGCCACGTGACACTCTGGATTAGACCAATAAGGATCGAGTTCAAAAGTTTATCTATCAGCTGTACGATCTAATCCAATAGTGCCACATGGCCCAATCCAATGGTGCCACGTGACACCCTAGATTAGGCCAATAAGGATCGAGTTCAAAAGTTGATCTATATGTCCGTCGATAGTTTCGAAACGGAGACCTCTTCAAGCACCCAACGACCTCAACTAAAGGCACTAACCATTATGGCATCGTGTGACTTGTTCAACAATTGTGGCATAGTTTTATTTAATGTTGGTTATAATATGGTTATACAACCATATTACCATTATGGCATCGTGTGACTTGTTCAACAATTGTGGCATAGTTTTATTTAATGTTGGTTATAATATGGTTATACAACCATATTAAAATTTATTTGCCACGATATGCCATTTCCAAAGTTTCATACGATATGGTAATATGGTTATTCAACCATATGATATGCGTCATTCAAAAGTGATGCCACGTTATACCATATATCGTATGGTATTTAAAACTATATCTTTTAAACCCATTAAAAGTGGATCGAAATATGGAAATGGTGGACATATGGTTATAAAACATATTAAAAAAAAACACAAATTCCATGTTATATGCCACGATTTATATGGAAAGTGGGTCAAAAAGTTTGGATATGGTTTATTTTAATTATATGTCGAATCCGTATGCCATATATTATGGGATATGGTTTATTTTAACTATATGTTGAATCCCTATGCCATATATTATGGTATCAAGCAGCACAAGAAAGGTGGGAGGTTGGGATATTGAAGAATTAATAAAGAGGCCACCCCACTGAGATAAAGGCTCAAAGACGTAGGCAACTTTGTCGAACTCCATTAACAATCTTGACGTTATGGTTTGTTCTTCTTAGTGCTTATTTTCTTATCTGCATTTTTTATGATGGATGCATGATCCAGGTGGATATCGGTGGCCACTCACCTTTTCCAAATGGTTTAAAACAATTTTCTGGCAATTTTGACAATTTACTATTTTTAGCAGGTTTTAACTTCTGGGGCCATTTTGAGGGCCCAAATGAAGGTTTTTCGAGATCGAGGTTCTCAATGATAGTTAAAAACATCATTGAACATCCAAAATGAATCTCCTCGATGATTCCTTTCCAACGAGCTATCATACACCTAAAACGAAGATCGTATGCAAAAGTTACAACCCCGGGAAGTTGGTGTACTCACTTACCCAAACAGGGCCCACATGACTTTTGGCGCTTCATCTCCTAGGGTTAGGTTTTTGGATGTATAAGGTTTTTGTCATTCCTGCTTATTGTAAAAAGGCCTTCAGAGCCTCATTGTAATCATCTTCTTCCAAATGCGAGTAGCCGTCACATCTCTTCTCAGAGATAAGCTGCCACCATTCTAGCGAGTCTTTCACTCTGTATTTTTATAATCTCTGTACATTTCTTTCATAAATAGAAATCGTGTATTACTGTATATCTGTGTTTATGGTTGCATCTCTGATACATTTCTGCTATATTATTGAATATCTGCGATATCTCTGTGCATTTCTTTATTATATCTCCAATCTCCTTTCGTGCCGAAAATAATCCGGATCAATGCAACATTCTTTCATTAAAATATTCTTCTTCTCTTAATTCCTAAATGGAAAATCAACTCATGCTTAAAACTTAACCAAATCTTTAAAAGATCAATTTCAGATCAAATGGTATCAGAGCAGGTTGACGGTTGGTGTTGGCAGCAGGCCGAAGTGGAAAGAAGGATGATTGTGGGGAAAGAAAGTGTGTAGAGAGTGAAGCAATAGCTGGAAGGAAACACAACACGCACACATGCAAGCAAGCATGCACAAGGAAAGCGAAAGCTGGAAGGAAGAACAACATGCACACATGAGAGGAATACCTAACGTCAGTAGGGTTAGGGTTTTGGTAATATATTGTAATGGCTGAAGAGCTAAAGAGGTATAAAATATCAATACTTAGGTATTATAAAAAGGAGACAGATTTTGTAGTTGTTCTGATTTAGTTAGTATTCGGGTTTTTGGATTGTTCGACATATAATCGGTTCTTGAGTATTGTAGCTACTCATGAGCGGATGTGATATGTAACATTTTGTTGTATGAACTATATTGTAAGCTGTTGAGCTAGGGGAGAGGAGAGAAGGTAGATCTTGAGAATTAGGTCACAGGCTGAGGAGCCTAGTGCGATCTAGTTTGCCTCATATAGATCTTACACATCTGAGAAGAAGTGTAAGCGTGCGACATTGTAGATGCAGAACTATCATAATAAAAGATCCAAGAGCCAAATCTTTGTGGACGAAGCCTAGGAGGAGGTGAACCACGGTAATATTTGTGTAATGTGATGAATGCATGCATGTATTTATCCTCTTTCCAGTAGTTATTTGTTGTGCTTAATGAATGAATGAGTTATTATATTGCCTATAAAATATGGTTGTGCTATTAAGGGAATAAGTTGCTAGAGTTACTGCATAGTCGTCAATAATAGTATGTTGCATTTACCAGTTCTAATAATGGTTCAATGCTCGATCTCTCATACCTCATACTTAATCCTAAGTTGTAAACACCTGAGTCTTGCAACCACCCATTAAAGTTGTCTCGGGTGAGACTGCACAATGCATTATGTGTGTTGTGTTGCCTTCTGGTTTACCAGGGGGGCCGATAGTTTTAGAGTATTTGTTGGAACCCGAAAGACATGAACCCTGGGTCAATAACTCAAACAGTATAGAAGAAGAGTTAACCAACAAATGGTTATGTTTCCGTTGGTAAGAACAAGAGAGGATTTAGTAGAGAAGATTAGTCGAAGATTTGTCAGAGGCAGATCAAGAAAAGGTTAGAGCAGAGACTAATGAACCATTAGAAGGGAATGTTGAGACTGTGGAATCCCACAAAAGCATAGATCGAAAGCTAGTTGAGAACCAAAGAGCTAGAGTTTGCACAGAAAGATAATAGAAACCCTAGAATAACACCTCTCAAATATCTTGAGAAATACGTGCTTACTGATTTTCACAAAGTCTTTTTCTGTGATTTTCCGCATCTATTCCAGGAGTGGATACTAAGGTTGAAGGATAACCATGCGACGAACCAGATTCGACAGTTGGATTGGACACTAGTACATATTGAGTAGTTACAACAAGTGAACAACAAATTCGCCCGCGCAATAGACTTTTGGCTTGACAATATTGTGGTAGGATTCATAATAGAGTTTGCAATTGACACAATGAAGTCATACAACACAACAAAGAAATAATTTCTACGTGGACCTCAAGGAAGGTACATTCGATCATTGTATACTTCTATTAAGATATTTCTATATAACAAAGGTGTAATGACAATGGAATCAAACAGCTAAACTTCCTTGCGTGCATGGGGGAGGGGGGGAAGCACCGACAGATAAAGGAGAAATGGAAGGAGGTAAGGATAAAGTAAAGAAGGAGGAGGAACCCTTGGACCCGATCATGATGGACGACAACCAGATCAAGTGGATCTTGGCGTCAATGGGAAAGACGCATAGAGGAGTACCCTACCAATATAAGGTGAATACCAAGAAGAGAGCCATAGCTGCGAAGGAAGGCTTGGCGAGTGATGAGGAAGAGGTAGAGGATCTTTGGGCTATGGAGCAGATTGAGGAAATCCTGCATGCAACATATGATAGGAAGACGAGAGGTCCAAAAGCGGGAGGAGAAAGCAGCCATCCTATCCATATTAATGTTAGTGTGGAACCCATAAACCCATGTGCGACTAATACACCAAAGAGAACACCACCATTTAGACAACCAAAGTTCGAAGGAAGTCTGACAGCAGGAAGTACATCTACACAAGGAGCAACAACTGGAGGAGCCAGTTTAGGTAGCAATAGTCAGGTATCTACACTACGAGGAGGTAGTAGTTTAGCATTCAAAATGGCAGGAAATGATCCCACCATCAGGTTACCAGAATTTCGGGGAGAAGCAACATAAGATCCTGAGAAGCATTTGTTCATTTGTGCAAATATCTGGTAAGAAAAACATATCACTAATGAAGATATTAAACTTTCGCAGCTAGCTATTACGCTAAGAGACTGCGAACTATACTGGTACATGAGTCTAGACACAAACAGTGCCCCTGGGACGACAAGGAAATTGGTCGACATTAAGAAGTTACTGATAAATTAGTTCCAGAAGCCGAGCTCAGAGGATCAATACATGAATGAGGTGATCGAAATAAGACAGAAATCAAGAGAGTTTGTATGGGAGATTGATCAGAGATTCAAGCGATTGAAGGGAAAGTTAAAATATCTCATGACCGATATGCAACATGGGCACCTGTTTGTCAAATCACTACTCCCACACTTAAAATACCCTTTACGACAACATAAATTTCAGACACAGGCAGAGGCTCTGCAGACATCCTTGCAACTGGAAGAAAAACAGTACCAGCAGACAAACCCAACTATCGAAGAACTGAAGGAGGACTTGAAGAATCTCATGTTTCAACTGAACTAGAATAAGAACAAGGATGAACGAGAAGTCATTTGGTGTACCATGTGCAGGATAGAAGGCCACCACAAGAATGAATGTCCAACATTCGCGTAGTATATGGCAGCAGGAATGCCAAACCCGTTACCAATGAGAGGACTATGGTGTGAAATTTACAAAAAATCGGGTCACGACCCTTATCACTGCATGATGTTGCAGAAATACCAGACAGTGCCAAAGAGTTCATATTGCACCTTTTGCAAGTCAATGGGCCACGACGATAAAGATTGTAGAGCTATGGAGCTGATGTGAGAAAGGACATCATATGCATATAGAGTATAGGCCAAAATGATGTCTGGGCAAGAAATTCCACAGTTCATTCAAGTCTCAGCGCCATACAACATTGCGCATCAGCAGTATAATACTACACAACAACCAGACAATAACGCGCAGCCGTAGTACAACCCAGCACAGCCTCAGTACCATACCACGTAGTATAATCAGACACCTCAGTATAACGCGTCGAGAGCTGACCGAGCAGGCTACAGAGGAGAAGGATGAGCCAGAGGAGGTAGAGGACCAGTCACATGTCATAATTGTCAGCAACCAGGACATTCCCCGCTTCCACCAGCAACCTATATGTATTGTCACGCATTGAACCACGATACAGAGGAATGCCCGACATTAGTAGTAAAGATTCAGGAAAAGAGGAACCAGAACACCTAGAATGTTCAGTGGATTTCAGCCGAAGCAAGGGATGAAGGACGAAACATCAACATAGTTACCCGTGGAGGAGCTAAAACAGGCACTGACGCAGTTCGACAAGAACCCCGGTAGAATCAATGGGCAAAAAAGAACATTGAACCAAGGAAGTAGTTTGACGCACAAAAGGAAAAGGAGATCTTTAAAGAGGCCAGACAAGAATTTCAGAAGGAGGACATAACATCGACTTCAACTGTGCAACATATCAAGGAAGCACCAGAATATGACATGCCTCCATCATTGGATCATACCAATGAAACACAATCCATGGGACAAGTAAGCACCATCAAAGGATTTTTGTAATCATGTGTAAAGGTATTAAGTGATCCATCATCTGTGAAAATATTGCAAAACATACTAGAAAAGTGTAGCAGCGAGACGGAATAAAAGATAGAACCAAAAACAATTAATCACCTACACACAAGAAGAAGAACAAGTAGGGAGTTTAGACTGAATTCCAACATCGAAGATTTCAATATGGAAGACATCATACTAGATATAAGATCTGAATTTAATGTATTACCAAAGAAAACATGGCAATGCATGGGAGAGCCAACATTAGGATACTCACTTGTTCAATTGAAACTAGCAAATCAGCGTAGAGTTTTGCCAATAGGTAGACTGAAAGGAGTGGCAGTCGACCTAGATGGAGTGTGCGATAAAAAAGATTTTGAAGTTATTGAAATAGTGGATGACACAACACCTTACCTGACATTGCTTGGTCTGGATTGGGCGTTTGACAACCAGGCCATCATCAACTTAAAGACCAAGAAAATGACATTTGAGTCAGGAGAATACAGGGTCATCGCGCCATTAGATCCATCAGAAGGGGAAAGGTTTGTAGAACCTACTTGCCTAGACTTAGAGGAAATCGACCATTTGTACAGAACACCTGCGCGATGAGGATTACGTAAATCCAACTGCAGATAGGGTACTCAGTTGGTGAAGCATTACTTCATGTGCGACAGATTTAGACATCGGTTTAGAAAAATGGCAGCAGAGGCTACACGAAGTATCCACGAGAAGATTTGCACGAATAGACCGCGCAGTAAGATGGTTCGACATAGAAATCAGGGAACCACCCAGTTTCCACGGAATGAACGATTTGGAAACATTCTTGACAGAGTATGAAGATGTAGTGTTAGAAAATCAGAGACTGCTAGCACTTGATTTAGCATTAAAAGCCACACTGGCAAGATGGTGGGGCACACACAAAGAGACAATTACACATTGGTACCAATGAAAGTGGTTATTGCGCATAAGGTTTGGAACATAACATAAAAAAAACTGTTACCCATGATTTTGGTCGTCATGATGATGTATTGATGATGGTGTACTCAGGCTCTTCATTAGAACATTTTCCTGAGAAAAGTTACCTTCATCTCTTTCCAGAAATTACATTTTTGAGGAAGGTTCGCAGGCTGCCAATACATTTTCCTGCGAGAATGCATGATTCTCGTAGGCTTCCTTAAGCCAGGGTGTGAGAAGTTCGCACTGTGTCTAACTGCTAGGGTGCGAACTATTTCTAAAGAAGGGAAAAAGATGAATTCTCGAAGCTTCTAGAAGGGAATCTTCTAGAAGGATGAGATGGCATTCGAATGGTTATCTAAGTACTGGATTTCCTGATATTTTGGGATCATTCTTATCCAAGTAACTAATTCATTCTCTCCTATGTATTGAGGGGATTCTCATGGAAAAGGTTAGAAGCAAACAAGGTTAAGAAGACATTGGAGAATTAGTGAAAGATTGTGTGAAGGAATGATGCTACAACAACTAAATACTCCAACAAGTTTATCAAAAGTGGTTGATCTTCTTCATGCAAGTGAGCAAGTGTGTGTGTCAGAGCCAAGGGCCATTGAAAGGAAGTTTGCAACATCAAGGCTCAGGTTGTAATCTTTGCTTTCCATCAATATGATACAGTAATATGTCCCTTTCCCATAAAGCTAAGTTTACTTTATTGTATAATTCCTTGATCATATACATAGATTGATTGTTGAATGTATTGAGTTGTTTTCACTTCGATTGGTTTGAGTTGTCCTGGTCTTGACTGCACAAGAGCATTGGAGCGAAGCTAGAACAACAAAGACCAAAGGAAGTGATCATAAGGTATGTTCATGATTCTTGCCTCCTAGTTCATTCAATAGTCGAAATCTAGGGAAAGAGTATTATTCTGTCTTGCTTTGTCTTAGATCCAGGTGGATCTAGGGAGATCGGTTTGTGTCCGCACTTACGGATTTATCCAATAACAAAATTGGCGACTCCACTGGGGAACATCCCATTTTCTTTGTGGCTTTTGATATTTTTCTGTGGCCATTTGCTCTGGTTTCATTTTTCTCCTGTCCTATCAGTCTCTGAGTCTTCAGGATATCCTGATAGACCTTCTGGGTCCATAAGCCTTTTTAAATTTTACTTCATTTTTCAAATTTTTTGATATGTTCAAGAATTCTCGCAGTGCACTTCATTGCAACCTACGAGAACTGGTAAGGTTCGCACCCTGCCCATAGGTTTCAGTGCGAGGTTCTCGCACCTTGCTCAAAGGTCACCTGCGAGAATCACTGATTCTCGCACTGTGTAATAGTGCTTACCTGCGAACATTCTTTTTCAAAATTTTGAATTTGAGTTTTAGTCTTTCTAATTGCCCAGATCAGTTAGAATATCTTTTATGGGTTTCTTGGACTATTGATTGATAACTTTCTTGCTTTATTTTGCATGCGTGAATAGTCTTAGGGTTTCAAGGCTTTTCTTGTCATTTGTGACTTGACTTTCGTTTCTTGACTCTTCTTGGCAAAACCATTCTCTCTGACTTCAGATTCTGAGTGTGTTTGATTAGTTGAGAACCAACGATTGGTTGAAGGTTAAGTTTGTTGGTTTTCTCATTTGTTTCTTGGTTTGAAAGATCATTTTCTTGTGCAATTAAGAATTCTATTTTGGTTTGTTCTTTATTTTTTCTTTCATTGAAAGAGTAGATTGGGTTATTTGCTTGTTCATTGATTTGATTTTCTGTACTCTCACTGTCATAGTTTGAGTCCTTTTTGAAAAGTGAACAAACAAGTTTTTCTTTCAAAAAATTGTTTTGTCTTTAGAAAACATTGAAAAATCAAATTTTAGAGATTGTTGAAGTTTTTGAAAAAGAGGAACATAGAAAATAATCATTTAATAAGTGATTGTTTGCCTTGATATTTGAAAGGAAATTTTGCATAGAGTTCATGGTTGATCTGGCAAACTTCTCTCTCTCCCATACATAGGATTCACTGAACGAAAAGTGATACATTTCATTCTCATCCTTGCATTATTGGGTCAGAGTCATACAACATAAGTTTCACTTCCGTTACCTTTGAGTAAACAACAGCTTTTAAAAAACACTGTGTAATCTTAAAATTTATCTAGTAACTCTTTTCTAGGGCTCTTTTACACCAACAKTTAGCTAGGCTAGTGCTTTGGAGTARGAAGAGAGATACACTCTCCAAAAKCTCAAAACACACAATARCATCTTGAGTTAGGGAGTGTTAAATTCCATTTGCAACATATTGTCCTGGGAAGCCCTTCTAACACAAGGGTCAAGCACTAGGTCGCATTGATGTTGGYAGAGTTACTCACCCTGCTTTGTTGACATCAGTGTAGAGATTGCACRTATTRCGGGGGTCACTCGAAGGTATACCCACAATGATGCATGGAAGCCTTTTGAGTTGATTTMGRGCTAGATACCCTGCCCTTRCRTGTGGATCAGACTGTCGAYTGTTCCCCCAKGCTTTATTGTTGTTGGTGGTGACCTTAGTGGCCTATCTCTCTAGGTTCTTACCCAAGGTGACTRTGAAGAGGAAAGTCTTCACGGTACCTGGAATTGACRTTGATCAAACTCACTYGGGCTCCTTGGAGGGTATACCCACGATTATGTGTGGGAGYTTGCACCAGGGTGTAAGTCYRTTAAGCAGGTCGTCARTGTAACTTTTCCATCCTAGCCCCRCCCCTTCTCRTCTCRTTGTTGCGAYRTTGGATTTCATCACCAACTAGTGGCTTCGAAATTAGAAGGTCTTGTTTGCTTGGTGATTGCTTCCTAGATTTTGTTTACTAGCGTGTGTTGTTTGTTTCTCGAAGTTGACYATAGGAATTTCTTCGCAGAGMTTGTCACTCGTTTACAATAGCTCCCCCATGTCRTTCAYGTAGAATGCAGGGTTTATCTCCAGAGCATMTRGAAGGTTCACAACCCTTGCMTACCGCTACACCCGAGGGTTCTCCTCGGCAAGGTGAAACAAYAGTTGTTACCACACCACAAGTGGAATCCACYGAATCTCTAGAACCTTTTCGAGTTACCAATACTAGAGAGGACTTTCGAATTCRCCGTGGTGAACGACCTTTTGTGCGATTAAATTCRTCTGGGGACTTAGTTGTTACTTCTTYTGGATCACCCGTTGGGCCTTTTCCCGGTGTAGAAGGCCAAGATCCTTTTTGGTCTRCCGGTGATTTCYGYAGGACTCTTYTTAGTCCTRGTTMGCCTGTGGTCTCTGAAATCAACCCTCCGGTGTTTTCTGAGACAGAGACTRTACCGGTGAATACCACTTATCACTTTATTCTCCCTRYTGAGATGGCCCATCTYGCGAACACTACGAGTGTCCCAAMTGGGTTCACTACAGCTGGACTTCCTCCTATAAACACCCARCRAAYGCCCAATGTTACTCTGACACTACCACCCGRTTACCATGCGTTGAATGCTTTRTTGAATGCTTCAAATCCAACACCTMCGCAAACCCCTTCTGGTACTCCTGGTGGTMCTTCTTTTCATGGGCACCCTATTCCCRGTTTTATTCYGACACTCCCTCAATTTCCTTCTGGCCTTCCTAATCATAGTGGCACTATTCCRTCCGTTGCACCAAACTTGCAGATTCCCGTTGGTGGACAAGGTGGAACAATTCAATTTCCTCATGYCGGACATAATCCAATTACTACGCAACCYACGATTGGCACACAACTTCCGGTTGGAATTACACCTACSATAGGTGGACCAACCSCACCTTTTGGACAAAATATACCTCYTGCTTTGGCCCAGTATTGGACTCARATGCTACAAAATCTTCCTCAAACGACTGGGGGGCAACARCCTACTCCTACTATAGRCCAACCATATCCAGGTATACCTAATCCTATTTGGGGTCAGGGTCAGAATGCTCAAGCTCAGGTCCCTACTCAAACTCAAGGTTAYAATCCTTGGAACTACTATCCTCTCCAACCACCACCGAATCAGCCAGGGTCTTCCCATTATGGRCAGACTRCGTACGGGCCTACTGGTTTKCCGACAGGGCTTCCACCCCAAAGTCCCCTTGTGGGTTTTTCYAGGGTCTTTATTTTTGGAYSAAAAATCTTTGTGTTGGGTGTGTTTTATTTATGATTCATTACTATAGTAGACTTCATGTGTTTCTATTCCTGGGCATTTTAATTTTCTGCTTACTAATTTGCAACCTAAAATTTGCAATGTGGGTTGGGAATTAAATTATGTTTCTCAGTGAGACTTGAAACTAGATTGGGATCTGAAATTTCTACATGGTATCATAGCTTGAAGTGTGAAAAAGAGAAGAAATATATCAGCCACAAAGAACATGGATTTTACTGAGAAGAGGAGATGTTTCGCCAGGTAGAAAATTGTGGGGTTGTGTTTAAGTTGAGAGGGTCAATGGCCACTAGTTTGAGGGTTGAGGACACGTTGGATGGAGCTGCTAATTTCATCTCATGGAAGGAGATAATTGTGTTTCTTCTGCATGAGTGTGAGTTGTGGGATATTGTGGAGAAATCACAAATGAATCTCATGGCAGTGCCTACAGATGCTACTCTTTTGGCATCCTACACCAAAAATAACATAAAGGACAAAAGAATTATCCTTGATGCCATTAAGGACCATGTGATTCCACATGTAACCGGGAAATCCAATACCTATGAGATGTGGGAATCCTTAACTAAACTATACCAGAGTTCCAATGAAAATCGTAAAATGGTATTGAGGGAGAAACTAAAGAGAATTAAAATGACCAAGACCGAAATGTTTTCCACCTATCTTACCAAGCTTACTCATATGAGGTATGAACTTGGTGTTGTTAGGGAGGTTGTTGCTGATAGTGAACTTGTGAGGATTGCTTTGAATGGGGTAAACAAACAATGACTTGTCTTTGTTGAGGGAATTGTGGCAAGGGAAAATACTCCCAAGTGGGACCGTCTTTGGGATGACTTCATTCAAGAGGAAACTCGAAGAGGCTATGTGCATGGGAGTTCATATACAGGTAATGAAGAGGAGAATGTGGCACTTGCATCTAAAGGCAAGAACAAGTCGAAGAAAGTTTCCAAGGGAGGGAACAAGTAGAAAGGTGAAGGGAAGAAAGACATGAGCAAAGTCAAGTTCTTTGCTTCTCACAAGTTTGGGCACTATGTTGGACAATGTCCTAACAAGAAGAAGAAGCAAGTTGCAGCTTCAGTTGATGTGGAGGAGTTTACCCACATGTTCAAGAAGGAGTATTCATTGTTGGCGTGTCTTTCCTCTAGAGCATCATCTACCAGTATTATGTACATTAATAGTGGTGTCTCCTGCCATATGATATGTGTTCATGAGTACTTCACTAATCTTATAGATATTGGAGATCTTTAGGTTGTGCTTGGACATGAATCAATGGTCAAGGAAGTTGGTATTGGGACAATATAATTTCAGAGCGAGTCTCTACATCCCATGTTGTTGAGGGATGTCTTATATGTTTTAGGCTTGAAGAAGAACTTGGTGTCAGTTTCCACTATTGAGGATAGGGGATATGAGGTATTGTTCCATGATGGGAATGTGCTCTTATATTTGAAGGGATCTAGCGTCACTTCGTCCAAAGTGATTGGAATTTGGCATGAGAAGTTGTACAAGCTCATGTTTCAACCTGTTAGATCATTGATGCATAGTACCAATAGCAGTGACCTTTGTGATTTATGGCATAGGAGGATCACCCATTTGCACCATAGGGCTCTGAGGATATTGAGAGAGATTGTGACTAGAGTGTCAGAGTTCAGTATAGAGAAACGGGAGGTGTGCAAGGGGTGTGCTCTTGGGAAGTACGCCAAGACTTCTTTTCCAAGTAGTGACAGTAGAGTAGCAGGTATTCTTGATCTTATTCATATTGATGTATGTCGTCCTATGTCTTCTTCCTCTTTGAGTGGATTTTTGCATTATGTCACTTTCATTGATGACTTCTCTCGAAAGTCTTAGATTTTCTTCATGAAGACCAAAGGATAGTTCTTCCAGCAGTTCCAAGAGTTCAAAGATCTTTTGGAGAAAAAAACTGGGAAGAAAATCAAAGTGTTGAGATATGATATTGGGGGTGAGTATACCTCCAATGAGTTCAATGAATTTTGTGTTAGGGAGGGAATTAAGAGAGAAGTGAAAGTTCCTTACAACCTGCAATACAATGGGGTTGTTGAGAGGAAGAACATGGCCATTTTTGGGGTTGCAAGAGCCATGTTACATGATCAGGGGCTACCACTATTTCTTTGGGCTGAGGCTTGCAACATTGTAGTTTATCTACAAAATCGGAGTCCACACAGAGACTTGGGGGATAAGACTCTCGTGGAGGATTTCTCTTGGAAGAATCCCTTAGGTGGGGCACTTTAGGATCTTTGGGTGCCTTACTTATTCACATGTCCCTTCTAGGAAGAGGACAAAGTTAGATCCCATGTCATAGAACGACATATTTTTTGGGTATAGTGAGACCATGAAGGCTTTCTGAATATACATTCCCTCTTTGAAGAAGACATTTATGCAATGAGATGTGATATTTGAGGAGGATAGAGACTTCAGGAGGTCACGAGATATGGAGTAGGGGGAGAATTCAGCTCCTCAGACATAGGTGAGTCCTTCACAGAGCATAGTGACACAGGGTTCAGGACCACCTACTTCAGGGACTACTGGTCCACAGGTGACAAGGTCATAGGTTTCTAGTTCACATGGTACTATTTCTCAGTCTACTGGTTCACATACAACCTCGAGATCATCTTTAGGTACATAGTATTCAAGTGGTGGGATTGAGGAGGAGGATTCCCCTCCACATGGTGCTACTTCGTAGAAGAGGAAGCCTAAGTGGCTTCAGGACACTTTTAAGGAAGCACGTCATTTAGTGGGGAATCCCAGGTAGGTTGTGAGGGAGAGTAAACCTCCTAATAGTGTTTGTAGCTATCTTGCGATGGTGAGAATCATCTGAGAGTCTGAGCCTTCCACTTTTGAGGAGACAATAGGTCAACACGTTTGGAAGGATTTCATGGTGGAAGAGTGCAATTCCATCATGAAGAATGATGTTTGGGAGGTGGTTTTGAGACTTGAGGTGAAGTCAGTGGTGACTTCCAGGTAGCTCTACAAGATCAAGTATGTTGTTGATGGAAGCATTGAGAATTTAAAAGCTCAGTTTGTAGCTCGAGGGTTCTCAAAGGTAGAGGGAGTAGAATATGATGAGACCTTCACTCCGGTTTCCAAATATACCTTGATCATGGAAATGATATCCATTGCAGCAAAGATGGGTTGGAAGATCCATCAGATGGATATGAAAACCACATTTTTGAATGGTCTCATAGAGGAGGAGGTGTATATTGAGAAGCCTCATGGATTTGAGGTGCATGGGAGAGATTCTCATGTGTTTATATTGAAGAAGGCATCGTATGGGCTTAAGCAAGTTCCTAGTGTTTGGTATTCTAGGATAGATACATACTTGCAACAGATGGGTTTTGAGAAGAGAGGCATATCTCAACCTGTATTACATCATGGTTGGAGAGGATCCTCTCATTCTTGTGCTATATGTGAATGATCTCTTCTTTACAAGGGGTGAGATAATCATAGTTGGTTGCAAGGAGAGCCTTTCTTCAGAGTTCGATATGAAAGACTTTGGTCTGATGAAGTACTTCTTGGGATTGAAGGTTTCACAGAAGCCTGGATACATCTTTATGGGACAGGGAAAATATGTTGTTGATATTCTGAGGAGAATCCAGATGGAGTATTGTAGGCCCATGTCCACTCCTATGATAACCAAATGGAAGAAGCTTCATTCTTCTAAGTCATAGTTGGTTGATCCCACATTGTATCTCATTTGATTGGTTCACTAATGTATCTGGTCAACACTAGACCAAATCTTTGTTTTGTTGTCAAATCACTTAGTCGGTTTATGGTAGAGCCTTGAAGAGTACATTGGGTGGCGGAAAAACATGTGCTCATGCACCTTAAGGGTACGATGGATTATGGCCTAAAATATGAGAGAGGGGATGGAGTCAGGTTGACTGGCTACACAGATTGAGATTGGGTAGGATGTGTCAGTGACAGAAAGAGTACCTCAGGTTGTTGCTTTGGATTGGGATCAACAGTGGTGTCTTGGTTTAGTCAGAAGCAAAATTCAGTGGCTTTGAGTTCTGTAGAGGCTGAGTATATGACATCCATTCAGGCCAGTTGCGAGGCCATATGGCTTCACAAGTTGTTGGTTGGGATATTTTGTGTGCAAATGAGGGCCACGATGATCTACTGTGACAATCAGAGTTGCATTAAAATATCTGAGAATCCATTTTTTCATGATAGGTATAAACACATTGAGATTATATATCACTTCATATGGGATTATGTTCAGAGAGGAGTTGTTGAGCTACAGTTTATATCCACAGATGAGCATGTGGCGAACATCCTCACTAAAGCTTTGGGGAGAGGTAAGTTTGTACCTTTCAGAGATAAGCTTCCGGTGGAGAGGAACACTTTCCTCAGTGAGAGGCAGTGTTAAATTAAAAGAAAAAGTACCAAGGACAAGTGTTTATCATCACCTAGGTGCCTAGGGGTGAGAAAGTGTCCAATGTGGTCCCTAGTAATTAATTTCATGAGATTTGAGATTAAATGTGACTTTATAAAAATTTAAGTGAAGAGGGTGAATGAAGAGACATTTCATCACCACTGTTGATCTAGTCCATCATCCATTGTTATATTAGATGAACCTTCACCTTCCCTCATGAGGTTGACTTATGGATTGAGGCGCCTTCATTCTTGTGATTCTTCATGTGATTTGGAGAGAGTAAGAGAAAGAGAGAGTCGAGCTAGAGAAGGAGAGCAAATTTTCTAGTTAGGGCATGATTTTCATGGAAAATATACACCATGCAGATCGAGGAAAATGTAAAAAAAAAATTGGTTCGTACTGTATGGAATTTTGAGGGACCATATTGTTGTTTTTGGGCACAAATTTTGAGGAGAAGGAGCAACATTAAATTCTAGAAAGTTGGCATGCTTTCCAAGGTTGTCGTACTGTACTTTCTGGGACATAACACGAGTTGTTTTTTTTGGAACGAATTCCAATAGCATCATACAATCATTGACATAGAAATCAAGGAGAAGGCATATAGCATTTACTTAGGAAATTTTGGCATGAATTTCAAGGAGCCTTGCTCAGATTTTGAGGAAGTTTTGTGGCTCAGTTTTTGAGATAATTTTGAATTTTTATTTCTAAATATGACTATTGTAAGAAAATTCTCTCTAAGCTCTGTATAATAAAACATCCTCTCTCTCATTAGTTTTTCCCTTGTGGGTTTTTCCAGGGTCTTGATTTTTGGACCAAAAAATATCTGTGTTACAATTTTGGGTGTGTTTAATTTCTAATTCATAGTTGTAACAGACTTCATGCCTTTCTGTTCATGAGCATTTTAATTTTCTTCTTACTAATTTGCAATGTGGGTTGGGCATTAAACTATGTGTCTCAGTGAGACTTGAAACCAGGTTGGGGTTTGAAATTTCTACAATTGATTTCTATTTATATAGTACTTTTTCCCCTTTTAATTAGGGCTTTGTATCTATTTATCTTATCATACTTTTAGAACTCATTAGAAACATACCTAATGGATTTTCTAGCAATTTTACTCTTGTTATCATACCAAGGGTTGGTTGTTCTATTTTTATTTTTACATAACACCTCGATAAAGAACTTGTTAATGGAAGTAGAAAGAGTTGTCATAAAATTATGATAGAGGTTTTCAATGCCATTCTTATATGATAGGAGATTTAATTCACTATTTAAATCCTTTAAGAAAATATTATCTTTACTTTTCTCAAAATGTAAGTGCCTATGGTTGTTAGAATTTTCTTCAATGGGCCTTTTGTGCATGGAAAAGTTTAGAGTTAGGGTTAAAGGTAAAAGATCAAAGTCAGATTCATATTTATTTAAAAGGTTAAGATTTACTATTTGGTTGTATATGGGGATATCATATATCATGTAATCCATAACATTGTTGCCTAACCCATGAATACAAGTCATTCAGTTGGATTTTGGCCACTTCGTTAGACCATTGCAAATTATTAGATCTTGAGAACTACAAAGCTTGATTAGCTCGGTACCAAACAAATTATAAGTCAGATCTTCAAAGCTTCTTTTGTATCTATTAGCTAAAACAAGGTCTTCATCTAGCCATAAAGGATTAGGGTTGGAATCATTGCTTAAAATAATAGCTTGATTAGTTACAA
>ML847991.1:0-33259 GCA_009831015.1 Picea engelmannii | reverse complement strand
TCAATTTAAAGTATTAAAATGCATAATAATAACTTGAATTTCAAAGATACCTTAGGTGACCCCTTGGAATGGTAAAGGGATGTTGATTATATCAAAATGAGGTCAAAAAGGGTGGTACTGGCATATAGTTGGAGGTCAATGGTATGTAGTATGGGCAAAGAACATGGTCAAAACCGGGGACCAACATCCACCGGTGAAGAAATAGTAAGGGCAGACGCTAAGAGAAGAAAAGTGTTACGCAGTCAGATTTGTGAAAAGGGAGTCGTTGAATTGAGGAACAGAACCCCTGGTGAAGGACCGGGGGGATTGGGCTGTGAGATTTGTGAGAACCGGTTGGGAAGAACAAGTCACTCGAAATTGTCGGTGAACACGACGTAAAGGAGAAATATCTTTTCGTGAAGGAGAAACCCGTGTGAAAATCATTGTGTGTATGAAGGATCATCATGAAACGTTGTATGCGTCTTGCATAGAGGAGGTGAGCGGACCACTGCCAGATTGAGGACGTCATTCTTTGTTTTATGAGAAGATAGGAGAATCCCTGTGCGCGCGTGGAGGAGGAGAAGATCCCATGTAGTGGAAGATCAACATTATTGTCCGCTATGAGATCTGGACGAGAAGTGATCTGCTATTGTTGTGGTTACTTAATTTTTTGTGGTTGTACCTTTGTTGTTTGGTATTTTAAGTGTGCATGTGTCTTTGTTGGTGTGGTTGTGCTTCCTATAAGATGCGAGTAAGAGGATGTCAGGGGATTGTTTCATAGGAGAACCACCATTTGAAGTAGATGTGGAAAGGTATCAATGTATCATGAAGAGAGTTTGTCTATTGAATAATGGTCAGAGATTATAAAGGAAGGAGAAGAAATTGATTAATGATTTGTTGAATTGGAATGAAAACCAAATAGATGAAGCTCCAGAAGAAGAGTAACATGGAAGGAACCAAAATAAAAATTATTATAATGATGAATTAATAGTTATTGAACAATGGCTTTCAAGGGTTGAGAATGAAGAAGAATTTGATAAAACCGATGCAGAGTTTAAACTGATTGATAAGCCATTCGAACAAATTGAAGATGATAGATTGAAAGAATTGTTTAAAAAGGATGAAGACGGTAATAAGCTTAAAATGTCAGAGATAATTCTGAAAATGACAGGTAGAGTGGAGATGAAATTGCATCACGTGGATAAGTATGGAGCCTTTTAGCAAATCTATGTTACTAAGTAAATGTTTTGAATTGTTTTATGTAATGTTGTATTCTTAGACTTAGACCAGCCGGCATGTTACATATGGCTTCGCATTAGCCAATTTCTTCATTAAGTGGGGGGTTAGACTAATGTCGAAATTAGACATTGTGGTTATGGGTTGTTGTGTGCTTGTATAAGTTTGCTAGAGTGGTTTGAGATCCACAATTCTAGGAGAATCTTCTAAATTTGGTGTGCATCTTTAAACTATAAATGTATGTAATTTCTTGATTAATGGATGGGTGATTATGTGAGCATTTTTGCTCACTATTAGCTACCCAAAGTTTTAAATATCCTCATTCAATAATGAGAGGAGAATTTAGTCCCAGTTTCTCAAACCAAGTTCTTTATTCCATTGTCTTTTCATCTTGTTCTATTTCATTAAAAGTTAAACTTTTTAATAAAGTAAATATATAAAATTCTAAAATTCTCTCACCTTAAGGAACACTAAACACTAATCCTACTATAATTTTACCATACTAAAATTCTTTTTGATATTTTTTATTACACTGAATTGATTCATGAATATTTATTTTTTGTTTTATTGGATTTCACCAAACTCACCATATTCACAATATCCTACAAAGTCTAAATATCGCATCCACAATAATGCAGAAAGGATCTTAGAAAGAATAAGAATATAGGAAATCTTTGACGTACAACTTCATTTGCTAAACAAATAATAATATGCAAATGATGTTAGACAATAATGTATGGAGAAAAACATAGATAAAGAATAAAACAATAAAGTTACATGTTAAAATATGGAAAAAAATTCAAGAACAGAGAGTGCACAAATGAGGCCAGTTGCCATCCCTTTTCTATCAATTTGCTACTGAATTCTTCACATTGCCCACAAGCTCCAATTTTGAATCCAAAGAAGTTTCTTTCTTTACCCATTTATGTGAAGTATCTGCACTCTATAACTATGAATCTATGGAGGAAAACCTTAAATATGAATCTATGAAGGGAGATCTTAGGAGTCAGAGAAATTTCGTGGAGGAAACTATGAAAATTTTATGATCATATTTGTCTGTGATTCTTTCATACAATTTCCAATCCTGCCTATCATAATTCCAATGATCAATACAATTTATTAATAAAATTTATGTCAATTGATTTTTTTTATTTGCATACATCGAGCCCTTCTATATTGGAGCCTTTTTTTCTTTTTAATATAAAAATGAATAAGGCAGTTGATCGGTTCCATTTGTATGCAAATATTTTCTTATTGAACAAGGCCATTGATTGTTATAGGATGTCAAAAAAATGTGGGATAATAGGACATCGCCACTCATTTTGAATATTTTTTATGGGTTTTACATTCAGTGAATTTGTATATAACAACAGAAAAACTACACTATAAATTTGGATAAGATTTAAAATCGAATAATTAAATTCTTATGAAAATTTCATTTGATATCTATTAAGTAAGAAGGCAGCATGAACACGATAAATATTCTCCAATGAAATATATTATATAGCAACGTTGTTGCAAGCAATGAGACCAAGACCATACAAACAAAAATGTGACTCAACACCATGAGATACCAGCTAAAATTGGTTGAGATTCAATTTTTAGTTACATCAAAAGTTTCTAGTTTTTGCTCTTTATTAGAATATATTATTTATTGATTTTTCCCACTCGAAAATGATAGGTCATGTGTGGTTGGCCTATAAATGATTGTCTCATTCCTTTGATATGAAACTATACAAAAAGTTGAATTTGTATCTTTTTTGTTTGGTTTTCTCACCAACTTTGCATATGATTGATGACATATAAGTGTTATAAGAAAAATATGTTCGTTGGGACAGATCCAACCTATCCGTCTGTGAAGCCGGTTACATCCTTTTTGATAGCTCGACATGAGGAAGTTACTACTCGCACCTCAGATGGTCCTTCCCCTGAGGTGATAATGAAGGGGTAAAATGAGAGGTTAAAGACTTACATGAAGTCTTTCTTAAGACCACCCACCCTGGGTGTGACTCCCACAACTTCCCAAATGGCCAAAATGGTCTTGGGGGTGAAAATTATGCACAATAGGATGAAAATAAGCTCGCTAAGATTTTGGATAGTGAACTAAATAAAGCGAACAATGAGTTGTTTGCTTCCTTAAAGAGTTGGAAAATGGCCCAGATTGGGTCCCCGGGGTAAACCAATGTCCTGGACAATTAACCAATGGATGCCTCAAGTGCAAAACAAAGGTGAAACATGAGCTTAAAAGATACAACCAAGTCCTTTTAAATGGCTATAAATTGCGGACAACAAGTTGTTCGAAGCTTTTACGACAAGGAAACAAGCCCAGAATGGCCTGATACCCCCCGGGGTGACCCGGGAAGTGATCCTGGAAGATTGTCAAATCAAAAAGGGGGTTGTAAAAGGGGATGAACAACCTTTTTACAAGTTGTTATAGCTATGATATAAGGTAGTATTCACAAATTCAATCTCTGGTTGGTGGGTCAAGGGTGGACTGACGAAAGGTTGACTTTAATTGTATTTTATTGGTGAATTTTTATTATTAACACATGTCTTGGCCACCACACTATTTTGAAGGTTATCTCGATCAGGAAAACACATCCCGAAACTGTGCCAACCAGTATAATAAAATTGGTCTTAGCATACCATGGTGGTTAGGTTGAAGAGTGCCCCATGCAGTTCAGAGAAGCAGGGATTAGCCACTTCTCATCACTATTGCTTTCGGGCTCTTAAAGTCGCCTGGATGGAAGAATGATATCTCGAAAAAGGAAGAGGCCCAGGGCCCCCTAAAGGGAGTTTTATCTGAGCTTACCCAAGCAGAGTAGTATTCCAACCAAGCTAAGTTATTCAACTCCTTGACCATGTGGTACTAAGGAAATACCACTCGATTTATACTAACTAGACAACTTCTGTAGGGCTCCTGATGAAGGCTCCATGGCTTTGACTCTTAGTATCCTACAAAATTGAAATTGTTTGAAATGAAACACCAGGCCATCCACGTGGTGAGGTCACATCTTGCTTTCACAAGCGTGCCTCCTAGTCACTGAATTTGAAAACTATATAAAACTTTATACAAAAAACAAGTAAATAGGTATGTGACATATATGTCACGGCTAAATAATATGTATATGTATGTAGCTAAATAATATAAGTTTTGTTTTGAGTGTATGGGGCAGACCCCTGAATTGTTTTCAAGTGTTTTGCGGCTTTTCAAGTGTATTTAGCTTGTTGATTTTTGTATGGCCCCTTTATGGGGAGCCACCTATAGATTAGTGAATGAAAAATTATACAATGAAAAGATAACAAAATTGACTAATTACAAGTAAACAATTACACCATTCAACCCAAATGAATGTTTTGAGGCTCTTTGTGAGCGACAAGGCCGCCATGTGCATGAAAGCCCCAACTGATTCATTGTATGGGGATTGGAAGTTTACTGATTGGAATTTAGAAATATTAATGATTATCCTTGAAAGTACAGATCAGATTTTATGAACATCTATTCACAAATAAACTACTCAAACTATCTACACAAACAAAGCATATCAGCATGGGTATGTGTGCCGAAATTTTTGGAATGAGTGCAAGTGAATATAAGGTGAATATGAGAGTGATTAGGTAGATTTACCGATCAAATTTGATGTTTTTCTTCGTTGTCCTTATGACCCCTTTGCCTCAAATAGGTCCTTAGGTGGTCCCCAGCCACTTAGGAGAATCATAATAGGTGACCAGTTATGTCCTTGTAGGAAAACAACGAAATTTTAGTATTAATATATGGAAAAAACTGAATTATATGTAACCGAAATTTGCACATAAAAGATATATAAAAACCAACTAAGAGGCTTATTTGAGGGTTTTCCTAAGGGGCCCTAGGACTCCCAGCCACTAGCAAAGGCTGAAAACAATTGAGTACTTCAGAAAATTTGCACTAAAACACATTAAACAAGTTAAACCAAGCAGTTAGAAAATGAAAGAAAGCAAGTTAAGCCCAAGGAAGCAACAACAAACACCTAGCTAACCAATCCCTCCTAGGGATAGCTAACATAACAAGCATTTAATTCTACCCCTCAACCCTTAACCAACAAGTGAAACATCCAACAACTAAAATCTAACAAGTATCACACACACAAAGAGTCTTCGAAAATTCCAGCAGAACTTTGTTACTATATTCATCCTCCCTTTTTACAATGCCAACCCTCTTATTTATAAAGGAGAGGTGAAGTCTTAGGGTTAGGTCACAAGACACTTGTCACTTTTGGAAAAGTGACAAGTGGACCAAACCTAAAGTCTTTTTGTCTTTTTACCAAAAAGTAATCCTATCCAAAAGGTATCTTATCCAAAATGGATCCTATCCTAAAGAGAACCTTATCCAAAAAGGGAATCAAATCAGATTTGATTTGACCCTTTAATCACAATGTATACATGTCAAAAACCAAACTTATGCGAGACTACATATTACAAAAAGTCATTTTTCATAAAATGACAAAACCAATATGCCACATCACCATTTTTCTTGGGATTTGTGCCACCCCAAAGGCTCTTTGATTTCTTCCATTTTTTGCATTTGTAGGTGAGGTGATTTAGGACTGTTCCAGGCCATCCATGGATGTCAAATTCACTAGGATAAAGCCCCAAGGTGTGGGGAAATTGCAAAGATGCTTAGGAGGGAAAGGGGCCTTTGGGATTTGGTCATTGTAAGTAAGGAAATGCTCATTGTTCAGGCACTTTTAATACCTGATTATACCCCCCCTTTGCTTCCTATAATTTTCCCTATGGGTTGGTCGAAGCGTGGCCTCGATTTGGGCTTGTTTCGGTGAGGGGAACTACTGGGAAAGAACCTTGAGAGGATTTTCCCATGTACAAAACATCCACAACATTGAATCTTATTATGACCATGTTTTATCTCTATCTTCTACATTCTCTCTACCTTTTGTTTGGTGCAAATTTGACTCCGGATAAGTAAGATATTTCCCAAGGAAGGTACGCAGGAAGGAGTTGGTCGGGAGACTGATCAGGGAGAATTTTGAAATTGGGAAAAAATTATGGGTTGGACACTTGAATTGATAGGATTCTATAGGCCTGTATACTTGTAGCTGAAATGGGTTTTCCTCATCTGGCCCAATTTGGCCTCAGAGACCCCCAATTAGGCCTCCTTCCGGCACATGCCTATCGAGACAATAATAAGTCCCTGTCGCTCTGAGACATGCCATTGAAATTATGGGTTGAATCTGTGGAGGTGAATTCCATGGATGCATTTTGGACTTTTCCCTGGTCGTTTTGACTATTCATGGGCAAAAACGGTCGTCGTATGGCGAAGTTATGGCATTAAATAGTCGAGTAACCCTTGGGGATGGGGAAATTAAATTATACTATATAGTTTAAATATATAATAAAATTCATTAAAAAAAAAAAAATTATTAAAACTTTTAATAATAATTTTATTTTTAATATATATATATATATATATATATATATATATATATATATATATATATATATATTAAAACAAAAATCAAAACTAATTAATAAAATTAAAAAAATTGAATAATAAATAAAACTATACAATAAATAAACTAAAATTAAATTTTAAGCCCCCCCACCCCCACCCCTGTGTGCCCATGGTTGCCATATGACCAGGCCGAAAGTGAAACGGAGCCCGCGAGGATAGGATATGGGAGGAGGTGGCAGGGAGAAGGTGGAATGGTGGCTTGTCCGCGCGGAGGAGTGGAGATTGTTGTGGTGGAGTGTAAGGGGAGAAAAAATGGGAGCGAAGGTGGAAGTGAGGTGAGGAGATTGAGTTTGGGAGGTGCGAGGAGAGGAGCTTGGATGAGCGCATAGAGGGAGCATGGAGCAGAGGAGGAGGAGGAGATATGGTGGTTTCATAGGGGTGTAGTTGTGGCAAGGGTCGTGGGTTCTAGGAAGGAGGAATGGAGGGTTTTGATGCGCTGAGGAGGGAGAAGGCTGGAGGAAAGAATTGGTCGTAGGCTGGTGGGATCCGAATGAAGGAGGGTGTTGGGACTTCGCGCGGTAGTGAGGAGGATTGAGGAGTAAGGGGAGTGTAGAGGTGGAGGAAGAGGAGGGAGCGTGAGGGGAAAGGGGGAGGATAGGAAGAGGCCTGTGCATGAGCTGGGAGGAGGTGGTGGTTTGGGAGAGGAGGCTGGGGACTGGGAGAAGGAAGGGGTTGGGTTTTGGGGAAAAGGAGTTGCAGAGGTAGAGGAAGAGGAGAGGGGGTGGCGGTGGTGAGGGGGTTATTGTGGTAGACGGGTGGACAACCACCCCCATAAATTAATTTTTTAAATTTTTTCACAAAGTGGTTTTTTCACTATAGGAAAAGGGACAAGAGGTCATGGGTTCAAACCCCCTCCCCTCCTTTTGGATTTCTGGTCCATTTTTGGGCTTTTCTGGGCAAATAAAAAGGGAGGGGGATGGGGTTCAAAGCCTAGGATTTTCAAATGGCCATGCATAGGCCTACAATTTCATCCCAACTCATAAATTTAAATCTCTAAAGGGGCCATGGAGGCTTCAACTTGGTGCCCAAGAGGGGATTGAATCCCCTCCCCTTTGAAGTTTTTGCACACATAATATTAATTGAATTCAACAACTAACAAACATGAAATCATTAGCCAACAGACAAACTATAGACCAACACTCCATTCCAAAACTGAACCAACACTCAATCTATCCTTATGAAGGAAAAAATAACAATTTTTCACGTAGAAAACCACCATAACTAGCAAGATTTTTTCTTTCCTTTTGAATTGGGACTAACGGGGTTACCTGGATTTGTGTCTAAATACTGGTGGATGGTAATGGATGGATTCCCAATGAAAACCTACACTTCTTCCTAGATTCCCTCCTTGTAAATTCTAACCTTGTACAATGTCTATTGTAAACAGATATTTAGAAAAGAACAGAAAAGATACAATGGCAAATACAAACATTACACTGAGATTTTTCCCCTGGAAACCCAAATCGGGAAAACTAGCATATATTATATTCATTCATTGTGTTACATTGTTTACAATACAATATACATATAGGAGCCAGCGGCATCCAAAACCCTAACCCAATGACCTAGATTAGTCCAAAACCCTAATTCCTTAACCAGAAATAGAAAACCATCGGGAAAAACCATGTACTCAAAAAACCACCTAAATACATGACACGTTTCTCGAGGCAAAAAAAAATTCTGGGGGCGCTGCCCCCGGACCCCTGCACGTCCGATGCATACACTCAGACACTACTACTCATGCAAAGAATATAACACATACCCAACACTCCTCTGCTATTGGAGACCTGTTGCAGAGCTCCCTCTCCCCTTGGCCAAAATGCCAAAATGACTTGAGAGAGGGGAGAGAGGGGGTTGTGTTTTCTAATTTTTCAAACCAATCAAATTCCCCAATATTGCATGAGGAGGATGCATGTCCTCTCCTTAATTTTCCAAAAAATTCTAAATTTTTTATAATTTTTCCCCATTATTTTTTAATATTTCTTGAAAATTGTGCAAGTCAAAGTTTGACTTTGATTTTGACTTTGACTTTGACCTTGCAGTTGTTGACTTAACCCCAAAAGGTTGTCATATGAGACAGAGTCGAAATTGCACGCAGGGAACGTCATTAGAAAGGTCTTGATGATACTGTCGAGAATATTCCATCACCAATCTAAAATAATGCCACCTCGACCCTCAATTTCGTCCTGGAACAATGATTGCTCAAAACCCCTGACTTGTTGGTGGGCCCACATGGCACCCAATCTTGTGAAAGGCGCCAAATCACCATACGATATCCAATCGAGACAAATAAGGTACCATCGGAAATGTATAGATGATTACTTATACGAGGTGGCCATATATTTGTGTGATGGGGCCATTAATGGTTGTTTTAGTTGTCATGAAACCATGCTACGTGAGTTGGTTTCTCCCTTTTGCCCGAAATAATTGACCAACTTGTGACATCCCTAACCGGGCCATCCGAGGTCGGAATGAGGAAAATGAGGAGTCATTGGAAATTTATTTGAGTCTATTACAGTGTGGAATCATTGAATCTCTGATTTAAAACTCTTTACCAACCATTTTTAAACCATGAAGTATTTCAACCAATCCAGTGTCCAAAATTGGCCATGAACTTGCGAAAGCTCGTTCTTACCAACCCGGGGTCGAAACCAAGCACGGGATATACTGTTGGAAAGGTATCACACTTACCTACACCATGTTTGGATTTTAGTTTCCTTTTGAAATAATAATCTAAACAGAATCAGACTAGGAATTCAAAGCTATTGGTTTTGGCCATTCGAGTGACGCTAACTTTGTGTCCTCTGTACAGGGTCATATGGACTCGAAATCGGGCTCATGATAGCTTGTTGGAAATTTTTTCCTGATCCCTACAATATCGAAGAATTTTATTTCTTGAATTGTGACCAGATTTCATATTATCCTTTTCAAAAGGACCCCATCCCCAAGGGACCTGCCTAGTGACAGGCGAAGGGGACCAACGTTGAAATTCTTGCAAACTGCGTGATTAGCTTATAAATATGAAATGAACAGTATTGACATGAGGAATAATCTTGTGGGAGGGTTCACAACCCTCTGAAGGTAGCCAAATGATACTCTTTCAAGGGAAGAGACCATAGTAACTATGACCACTGCCACTGTCTTCGACTGGAACCATAGCACAAAGGGACGTTTGTGGAGGAATGACGGTGTAAAACACCATGCTGAGCCCAAAGAAAATTTTTGGGTTAAGACTAAGGACTATATTGGATTAGTGAATTCATTTAAATTTTTTATGGTCAACAGTTCACACACCACTTGTAATGAATTAATCTCTCAATGTTTGATTAGAGCTAGGTATGATCATTTTGTAACTTCACAATACAACATACATTCCCTGAAAGGATTCCTAGTTAGCAGTACTAAGACAACCAATCATACATTACTGAAATAGTATCATAATCCTTGCTTGAATTTTGGAATCAAAGCTCTAAATACCTGCTCTTATGTACTAAGGATTTTTGTATATTTCCAATTTCCTATATGATAGCTATGTTTTTATTTGGAAATGAAGTATTTGGATCCATTGGGCCAATAGGGAGAACATAAAGTGTTTTTATTTGGTTATTAAGTCTCTAGATCCATTGGGCCAATAGGGAGAACATGAAATGTTTTTAGTTGTTGTACATCCACTCTTCTTATACAAATTTTGTCTACAGTGAAAATTAATTTGGTTTGTCGGTGAATCTTTTGAACTCGAATGTGGTTAGGAAAATATGCTTTTGTATGCAAAGTGTGTTGATGAAAATCAAATGAATGCTTCGGGATTTTATCATTTCTATTTGTATTAGAAGACTTAAAATGAAGTATTTGGAAATGAAGTATTTGGATCCATTGGGCCAATAGGGAGAACATAAAGTGTTTTTATTTGGATATTAAGTCTCTAGATCCATTGGGCCAATAGGGAGAACATGAAATGATTTTAGTTGTTGTAGATCCACTCTTCTTATACAAATTTTGTCTACAGTGAAAATTAATTTGGATTGTCGGTGAATCTTTTGAACTCTAATGTGGTTAGGAAAATATGCTTTTGTATGCAAAGTGTGTTGATGAAAATCAATGCTTCAGGATTTTATCGTTTCTAATTGTATTAGAAGACTTAAAATGCAAACATTGTGAATGGATGATAATTTTTCTTAATGTGGTTTTACATTTCTTGTAGGCATTGATACAAAATGAGTAATCAAGGCAAAAAATGGAAGACTATCATGGGCCTTGAGGTGCAACACCCTAAAGACAAGATCACATTTTCTGGTAAAGATTCAGATTGGTCTGAAGTATATTGAACAAACATGAGCATTGGTCGGGTTGCAAAAATCCCTTCAAAAAGAGTTTATGACTTTATTAGAGGGGAGAAAATGAATCTGGAATCCCCATGCACTTTCATCCGCAAAAAAAACAAACCCCCAAAATAAAGGGCTAGTGTCGCCTTATAGTATGAGTTGTAAGTACCTTAGAAATGCATTGTTTGCATGTTGGTAATACAAGTGTTTTATCATTTGTTGTATTTATTGACCTTTCAAACATTGTTATGCATTTATACTTGCTCATATGGCCGAGAGGAAAAGAGAGGAAAGCATACAAAGAAACGAAGGACATCCTTTGTGAAGAAGAGAGGTTTTCAATGCCAGTTCATTATAAAGGTTATGGTTCAAAACCCCAACGTATAAATTTTGATATATAACTTGTATGACCATGAATATGGGGAAGGATGGCCTTGTCATGGCCAACATGATACTTCGAGTGAGGCTAGGTCCATGCATAAGCCAAGGATTTCAAGAGACATGGTCTCTTATGTAGAAAGTTGTTATTTTTTGGAAGTTCCAATTGATTCAGTTTGTAAAATGTATATAAAAAAACATGTTGATATGGATGCCACAGCTCGAGAAAGAGATTTTTTCTTGAGCAGTAAAGATGTTGTCAACATCTACAATCGTTTGATGAAGGGAAAATACCAATTGCACAAAAAGGATGAAATGAGCATGAAACTTTGGTATAAAAAACACCAAGATTATTTTTTCTTTTACCAAAAGCCCAATGGTGAAGGGATCGCTTTCATAGTTGGAATTCAAACTCCATGGATGTTGGATACCATGGTCAAGATATCTCACAATAGTTTAATAGCCATCGATTCAACATTCAATACAAATAAATATGGGGTAATTATGTTTCCAATGATTGATTTA
This sequence comes from Picea engelmannii, assembly GCA_009831015.1. Lineage (NCBI taxonomy): Eukaryota > Viridiplantae > Streptophyta > Pinopsida > Pinales > Pinaceae > Picea > Picea engelmannii. The sequence continues at coordinate 21,310 of ML847991.1, read as the reverse complement.
GCATGATCGTTTGATTTGTAGTGATTAAATATTATTGATGACTTAAACTTGACTACATATGTTCTTTGAATATGAAAGTATCAATTGTACACAATTATGTCATTTGATGAACAACAAAGTGGAGTTCCAGTTTCATGGGTGGTGGAATCATGAGATATATCACACTATATTGCACTATGGTTGGAACACCTCATGCATAGGTGTTACTAATTTCATCCTGATTGGAAATTCAACGCATTCATGGTTGATGATGCATTGGATGAAATAGTTTCTTTAAGATAATTTCAATCTTATTATTATACATTTTAACTTGTATTTATTCTAGTAATGTCACACTAAAGATTAATTGAATTTCACAGCAGGATCACAAGGTGTGAACTGATATTATCTATTTGGCATGTACAATGAGCATGGCTAAAAAACATGAACCGATTGGCTAGTAGTCCATAAAAAAAAATGAGATGTTCAATGAGTTAGGTATTATCATGGAAAATTATTCCAATGATGAAGTGACCAATGCAATTGATTAATTTTTCAGCAAATTCACAAATGAGGAAAAGTTCTTGGACTACTTCTACAAGAATTGGGTTGCCGGTAATAAGATCCGTAAGTGCACATACTTTTGTTTGTATTTCTATTTTTTTGTTTCATAAGCATGATATCTTCACTCACTCAATATTTTGTATGTAGGGATGTGGGTAAAAGGATGCAGTGATTCCCCTCATGCAAATTAGGAGACAAATAATGCCATCGAGTCATATCATTGTTACTTGAAGACCACATTTCTATCAAGTAGAAGAAAAATGTGTGCTTGTAGGATGGATTGGTTGTTGTATATCCTCATGATAAATGTTGAACCCTATTATCTTTTGTAATGATGGTGACTACCATAGGATTTACAAATTTGGCTGCAATAATTTTTGTGATATTGAACAATGTAAGTGCCACATTTCCCTGAAATATTTTTTTCTTTTGAAAGGCCTCTTTGGTATTATTAACATACAAGTCATTACAATGAAAAAAAAACATTTCCATGTTCATTTTGACCTTTCATTGTTTTAAAAAACATTCACATTTCATATGTTGCTTGCTTTTTTTTCTGTGATTAAAAGAAACCAATCATTTTCAAAAGCTCGCAAAAAGTTGTCGTATGTTGATACCTAATTTCTTGGTTTAAACCTTTTACCTACTAAAGACTAATATGCAATCTAAAAACCCTTAAGCTATTAAAATATTGTGTAACTGCAAAGAATATTCTTATCCCCTTTTGTGGATAAAGTAAAAGATAAAATATATTTATTATTGATTAGATCAATCCCCTTTTGTGGATTGATCATGTCGGGTATTGTAAATGACCAAATCCCATGTTGCGGATTGGTCAAACCCTAATTGTAATAGGCTAAATGAAAATCCGGCCCCTGAATATATTAAAGTGGGTATAAGCCCCTAGAATGAGAATTCGGCCCAGCCAAAATATATTAAAGTGGTTATAACCACCCATAATAAGAAGTTGGCCCAGACAGTGAAACGACACCCTAGTTCAACGCCTGCCATATTGTATAAATAAGAGAGGAAATCACCTCATTTAGACACACAGTCAACTCACTCATCTAGTGTGCAAGTATTGAAGGAAGTTGCAGTTACCAGTTGTCGAAAGAAGGAAGAGAGAGAGAGGCGCATCCTTGGGAGAGGAATTTCTGTGTTGTTTGGTTCATTGTATTGGCATTGTATTGGCTATCTATATTAAGGAAGTTTTGTTGGATTTTCTTCCCTGTGAGGGTTTCCCAGGATAAATGTGTGTACTCTTGTGATTGTGTTTCTCTCAATAATATCCTTATTGTGTTGTTGTTATAATGAATATTAATAATAACAGATTAAGAAATAAACTTTAACATGGTATCAGAGATAAGATGAAGAGAGCATCTTTCACAGGAAAAATAAAAACGTCACTGTTGTCGTACAAGAAAATTAGGGATTTTTATTGAAGAATAATTTCATCCCCAAAACCTTCTAAAAAAGTGAGCCCTACCTCAAGGAACATTTTTGCATCCTCAGTGCACCTTTTCAATGGCTAGATCTCCTGAAAAGTGAAACCCTAATTTTCACAAAGTACCAAAAGTACCAGAAAATGAGAGTACAAGAAGTACCAGAAGTACCAGCGTACCAGAAGTATCAGAAAACCAGAAGCACCAGTCCAAAAATCCGTCGATCAAGTTTGAAGGGGTAAAAGTTGGATTTTCTGAAATCTAAACACACCAAGATACTCGCCTCAGTCCAGCGCATATTTTGTTGAGTTTAGTTTTCAGATCCAAGAAATTTGATTTTTCCATTATTTCTATAGCCCGGAGGGCTAGGGTTTATTCTACAAAAAAGAATGGCTACCAGCATGAGGGTAGAAGACAGGCTGGAAGGATCTAGAAACTTCAGATATTGGAAGCATAGGTTGCATATGATTATAGACAAGAATGATCTCCTAGAAAATGTTACAGTGAGTGTACCAGAACTAGATGAAGAAGAGAAAAAGACCAAGCATAAGAAGAATGAAAAGAAAGAAAAGAGAATCATGTCAGATTCTGTAAAGGATCACTTGATCCCTCATATTTTCAAACTACAGACACCAAGGCAAATGTATGAAACACTCAATAGGTTATATGAAAGTAAAGACATTAGCCATAATTAAGAAATCAACTTCGTAATATGAATATGGAAAACTCAGAATCTGTCACATCCTATCTTATGAGAGTTTCTCAGATCAGAGATCAGCTTTCAGCTATTGGAGATGTCATTAGTGACAAATAGCTTGTAACCACAACCCTAAATGGGTTTCCAACATTTTGGATTCCTTTTTTACAAGGAGTGTGTGCAAGAAGCAAGTTACCCAAGTTTGATAAGTTATGGGGGGATTGCACACACGAAGAATCTAGACTTCCAGACCAACAGAAGAGATTAATTGTTGATGAAGAGGAAGCTCTTACAAATCAAAAGAACAAAAGAAGTTCCTTCACGAAAAACAATAAAGAAACTAACTCCGTAAGAGTTCCAGATAAGAAGAAAGATGTTTCAAAGATCAGATGCTACAAATGTCAAAAGTTGGGACACTTTTCCTATGACTGTCCTCAAGGAAAAGGGAAAAGAAAGTATCAAGCACATGTGGTAGAGGAAGAGGAATATCCTCCCTCAAAGAAAGCTTTATCAGAAATTGAGGGTTATGTACTTTAAGTTGAAGATAGTTGATATAACGAAAGATAGCAAATGGTGGCGTCTGTAGAGCCTCCCCACACAAAAAAAAAACATGAGTATTCATGTTTATTTTTAGTATCTAGTTTACCTTATCATTATAAGTTAAATTTTTTGTGAGAATGTTAATTAACCTCATTTTATTTCAGTGTCTATGCAGACAATATCCAATGTTTATATAGGAGTAGGAGGCTCCTAAAGATGAAGAACAAAAAATTTCAAGATGAAGAAAAAGATGGATACTCAGATATAGTTGATGAGATGCAGGTAACTACAGGTTGCTCTAGTACCGTTCTTATAGATGCAGAGGGAGCAGGTTGATCCAGAATGAAGACAGAAAGAAAGAAATGTTCGAAATCAAGAAGGCACCCAGGATATTATAGAAGAAGAACTTCAAGGATGATGATTAGAATCTATTATTTTGGTGCAAGAGGGATCCATGTCTCCGAGTTTGAAATGGAGGATCGTGATTTGATGCAGTTAGGAAAGAAGATGGATGGTGCCCAGAAATTCTGATCAATATGAAAAGTTATCCAGTAGATGGATGGTTCTCATTAGATGGGTAGCATGGTATTATTCCATGGAAAGATTTTGGACCACAACAGAAGAGACCTTCGTAGAGAAGGAATGATAAATCCCACAAGTAGAACTTCGTAGAGAAGGAGAAAGAGAAGACACCTTTGTAGAGAAGGAAGAGACCTTCGTAGAGAAGGGGAATGAGAAATTTTCCAAGTTTGGCCTCTTTCCAAGTGTTGAGTTTTGGATACTCTAGGGACATGCTAGAATTCCCTCGTAGAGAGGAGTGTGACCACCCTCGTAGAGAGGAATGTGGATGTTTCTCCAAGGGGCAGCAGATAGATACTCTCCTCTGGCCAAGGATTGAGTAGCCTGGAACACAAACCTTGACCATGTGGAATGGTTATTTGGCTCTTGAGGTTTGTGTCGTGATCCTACCTAGATCGTAGAAAGGGAGTCTAGTCTTTCCCAGGCTAGCATATTAAATTCTCTAATTCATGTGGGATGACTAGGAGTGAAGCTATGGTAGTAGTCCTCCCCAGTGGATGGGTGAGATAGATGACTACAAGAGAAGGGAAAACATAAAAGGAATGGAAAAACTCATAGAATATATTATGTGTGAAGATAATACATCTTCTGTGTGAAGATAATATATCTTTTGTGTGAAGATAAGAAATAAGTATCTTCTGGGTGAAGATGAAAGAAAGAAAGAGTATCTTATGTGCGAAGATAAAGAGAACAAAACTTTCGATGATTTATAGATATGTCAGTCAGTGATCATGATGTGAGATAACCAAGTGGATGCATCTCGTTATCGAGTTAATGATGTTACCCAGTTGATGACGTTCATGGTGTTACCCAATTGATGATGTTTCCCAGTTGATGATGACATCCAGTGACCTATCAAAAGATAAAGAATATCCTTCTTGTTAAGAGGGAGTGTTAAAATATCTTGTAACTACAAATAATATTCTTATCCCCTTTTGTGGATAAAGTAAAAGATAAAATATATTTATTATTAATTATATCAATCCCCTTTTGTGGATTGATCATGTCATGTATTGTAAATGACCAAATCCCCTATTGCGGATTGGTTAAACCCTAATTGTAATAGGCGAAATGAAAATTCATCCCCATAATATATTAAAGTGGGTATAACCACCCAGAATGAGAATTCGGCCTAGCCAAAATATATTAAAGTGGTTATAACCACCCAGAATGAGAAGTCGACCCAGCCAGTGAAAAGACACCCGCGTTCAGTGCCTGCCAGATTGTATAAATAAGAGAGGCCAACGCCTCATTTAGACACACACTCAGCTCACTCATCTAGTGCACAAGTATTGAAGGAAGTTGCACTTACCATTTGTCAGAAGAAGGAAGAGAGAGAGAGGTGCATCCTTGGGAGAGGAATTTTTGTGTTGTTTGGTTCATTGTCTTGGCATTGTATTGCCTATGTATATTAAGGAAGTTTTTCTGGCTTTTCTTCCCCATGAGGGTTTCCCAGGATAAATTTTGTGTACTCTTGTGATTGTGTTTCTCTCAGTAAGATCCTTATTATGTTGTTGTTATAATGACTATTAATAATAACAGATTAAGAAATAAACTTTAACATAAGCAACAAGATTGGTTCATGACCACAATTTCAAAAACGTTTTAAAATACAACTCTAAGAACCTACTAAAATCCTCCCTTGAGAGGTCACAATTTTTTTTTTAGTTCAGGTTAAATTTTTGGAGGTAGGTATCCAATTAACCCCCCATTGTCACTTCTGTTTCGAAACACAGAGTTGACTATTTAGGGTACTTCAAATCCTTTACTTCAATTGTTCCTACACCATAAGGCAAGGGGATACTCGCGAAGGGGTGACACTAAGGTTTGGTTGTTCTGCGCAAACCTTCTTGAGACACCCATATATTCTAAGGTTTCCCATCCCGTGACCTCTTTTTGAGGATGAGATTCCCATGTTGCACTTGAAGGAGGTAACTTAGTGGCCAAAAACTAGGATTTCTACAAAGGTGGCAGTTGTGGGCTGCAACTGCACCTAGGTCATATTTTAGACAACTATTGGGAAATACTTTCAATCCTTTCGGGATATGCACCCTCTACCCCTCATGATAATTTATATTTCATACCTTCATTATCCTTTCTTATATTGGGTTCATTTCCCATTCTCGATAGCTATTGGAAGGCTTGATGAATGTGAGAGGAAGGATGTTAAGCCTTTAGGACACATACTTTTACTTTTATTCCCCAACATGGAAAATATCCCAACCTACCCAAACATTTTACTTTAAGCTAGTAAATGGGAACACCCTATGTACCCAATATTCCATTCCCTACCCCCTCTCCTCCAATATCTAGGGGGGCACAACATTTCACATCCCATGAATCCTTTACCCTAGGTAGGTATGAAAATTCTTGTACATATCCATGGACCTTCATGTAACCCAAGTTGTAATGGAGAAACCTCCACATCATATAATCCATATGGGCCTCACTAGAAGAGTAACCCATATTATCATTTCCTTAGTTCCCCACCACCCAATTTCATGCTACCAACCAAAAAAAAACATGTTGTTGTCAACTTTTTCCAACATTTCCTGGTCCAACATGTTGGTGTTAACTTTTCCCAACATTCATCGGTCCAGTAGGTTCAAAAATTTTAGCAGTTGAACATGGTTAACCCTGCAACCCAACAAAACAATTCCAAGAAGAAGGGGAAAAAAAAAACTAATACCAACCAGGGACTCTAATCCAACCACGTTGGACGCCACCCAATTACCAACAAATACCCTTTGATGATCCTGCGTCTTAGTGGTGACCCTACCCCACGAGTACCAAGAAAACATGTGTTGCATGTATAGGGAGATGGAGTTGATTGTTCCATATTATATCAATGATCTCTCAAATAGGCCCACACTTAGCTACTCTATCACATGAAAACATTATTTTCAATTTTTGTACTCGGGAAAGGAGAGATTGCAACGTGAGGAAGTAAGTTGCAAATCTCATGATGGAAACCCTCTTGTATTTTTTCCTCAAATATATTTTTACCCTCATTTCCCCTCTATTCCCCCTCGTATCAACCTACTATTGAATCATCATATGCATCTAATATTACATCACACCCCCCCTCACCCAATGGTTGGGGGGTACAATCCAATACATCTCAGGAACCAGATGACACCTCTAGGTATCCAAGTTCCCTTACATATCCATGGGCCCTCCTGAACTGGTTAGAATTGCAATGGAGGAGCATATAAGTCCTACATTAAATATGGGAACCCACCACAAGGTAACCTATACTACCCATTCCCCAATCCTCTGCAATCTAACACCATACCACCACAAGATCAACAACATGTAGGCGTTAACTTTTTCCAACCTTTGCCAACTCAATAGGTTCAAGCATTTGAACATGGTTAATCCTACTACCCAATAAAAGAATTACAAGAAAAAGTTAAATATACAACTTTATGCCATGAATCCATGTATACCTTAGTAGGACATCCTTATCTTTATGTATACATATCTAACACAAAATGATGAATGAATTATAAATGAAAGGTCTCTCTCCTTTATATATATAAGAGGTAAAACTATATTCAATATTGAGACTTGGATTTTATTGCAAGTTTTACAAGGATGAGTAAAATTATGGTTTAAGTAGAATATTTGAGTGCAACTAGTGTCTAGTATTTCAAGTATTTAGGTTGAAATTTTCTTCTTAATTCCATAAATTTATAGGTAGATATAAATTTTTTACATCTACATGTCATATTAAATTTACATTATATTAATAGTTGGCATACTTATTGTTCTTAATTTACTAAAAGGTACATGTGGATGGAAATTTAGATGGCTTTGGAATATGAAATTGAAGCTAGTGAAGGGAATTATGTCATTGGCATAGTTAGGGGTCAAAAAGATTCTACATTTTCTGAAATCCATCATGAAATTGTGGATGATGGAGTCATTGGATATCCTTTTGAGTTTGTTCATAGTAAATGGAACCCATTAAATCCAAAGAAAGAGAAAAAATGGCTAGTGGAAATAACAACTATATTCGTCAAAAGGAAAATAGACACATTGGAAATTGAAACATTTGGATCAATTGTAGTGGAAGACGCTCCAAATGTTGGAAACATTTGAGAGCATGTGGAGGAACCTATGCATAAACAATTAAGATTTGAAAGTGTGTTAGAGTCTGTAGGAGAATGCATATTTGTTGATCCTATTGTATTGACATCCTGGGAAAACAAAGTGAATAGTTTAATGGAACAATTTGTTGGGGAGAAGCTTAGTCTCCAAGTATCTTCAGAAAAGGAAAAACCTCAAATAAAGAACCAGTGTGAAAATTGTGATGTTTCTTATGGAAAATGGAAAATGGAAAATATCACGGGCATATCAAACATTTATTTACCTCAAAAATTCTCACATGAGATCATAAACTCATCAACATAACATTTTAGCAGTGGGAAATATTCAAATTCCTTCATGTAATGATGAAGCAACACAAACAACAATGGTTGGATATCAATTTGAGATTGAGAAAGAAATCAAAATTCTAAATGAATTCAATAAGACACGGGATCCTGATTTGTTCAAGGTGGTGGAAGCAACACTTGCATAATACAAGGACAAGATAAAAGTAAAAGTGAATGTACACGATGCAGTAAACAATTTTGTTTTGTGCCAACTAGTGGTAATATTGGAACTTCTTTGAATGAACACATGAAATCAAAGAAGTGCATATATTACTTCTATAGATGAGACTTTTCATAATACAAGTAGGTCGAGGATTTTCATAACTGACATACCCAAGAAGCCTACCATTGATAAGACCCAACATAGTTTGACTAGGTTCTTCGTTCCATCATCACCATCACTATTACATAGGGGTTGTACAAATCCAGGTGCTTCTACTTTAGATGTGTTAATAATGCAAGATTTCATTTAATTCCTTTTGGAATTTGAATGTGCATGTTATTTTATTTGTTATCTTATTTGAACATAGTTCATCTTTTAATGCATTTTTCATATTATTCTAGGTCATTTATCTCCCTTGATATTACAATGTTGGGGGCATTGGGATCCCTCTATTGATAGAAATAGGGAGAGACTGGATACAAAGGTCCTAATGGATTATCAAAATGGTGGGAAATTATGGGCCATAGAGACGAATAAAAAGAGAACATTATGTTATTATGGTATCTAATGTCGTATTGTCGACATGTATAGGCATATTCATTGCTAGAGGGATTCTTAAACAATAATCTATTTAAGTTCATTGACATGCACTTTTTGTAAGTAGAATCCTAAATGTAATGAATTTAGGATACACTTATATTGTGAATCAAGGAGAAAAATTAAAAGACATGGGAGAGATACATGGAAAGGGAGAAGACTGGACCATTTGACTCAAACTGAACTAAAAACTATTGCATGATCTACAAATGCTAGCCATAGATCAACAATGCGAGCTCTTTGGTGGGAGAGGATGAGCGTTGATACACTATCAATTAGAATGAGGTCCTTGAAGAAAAAATTGTTTGAATCTACAGAAAGGAAGGATGTCTTTATGTTTTGCAAGGATGTGTGTGAGGCTCATAAGTAAGGAAAATTGCAAGGTAAAGATGTAGTCTGAGAATTTTTCCTATATATTTTTCACAACTTGATGAATCTAAAATCACAGAGAAGGTATAATCTATCCATTAAATCCATCTATGAGATTATTAAGTTGTGGGGAGGTCCTATAAAACATAGCTTTAATAGTTTGAGTCTGGATGGCCCTTCAATATCTATGACTTTGAGGCAAGTTAGAAAATCATTGGAATATATCCCAGGAGATCACAATTACATTTTTGAGGTGGTTTGAAAATTATATGCTTCTTATCAATCCAAACATGGTATAGAGGGCCCAATTCTTGTATTGTTTGTTGAAGATGAAACTATTGTGAAAAAATGTGTCAGATGTGTAGCAAAAAGTGATACATTGGTGGGATTTTGTGGTAAGAAAGAAGAAAATAAGTGTCAATCACATTTCTTGGTGACAATTGGTGAATGAATTGCAGGATATGATATTATTATAGACACTTAAGAATTGTTTGATCATTCATTATGCATGCGTTATTATTGCAAACTCTATACATGACAAGCTTCCTCATTTGGTTATGGTTGTTCATCCAACATGAAATAGGTTCAATGCAAATTTTGTTCATCAACAATCGAAAAAAATAAAAGACCTATGGAAGAAACTTGTTGAAATTTTTTTGGGACCTATTATTGGTCATTCCTTGGATGGAGATATTAGAAGAATACAACTTATGTTAAAGGACTAGTCTTCAACTATATGCATTATATATCAAATTCAATTTTGAATGATGGAGACTAATTGAATTGTATGATGGCTTCAAAGTAATAGGAATTCATGACCAGGATTACATCCACAACAGAAATAGATTAGTGAATTCTTTATTTAGCAGTAGAGGAGATTTGATTATTGAAGAAGAGAAGATTAATTTTAACCATGTCAAAATGGTTTACGATAATTTTAAAGTGGATGATCACAAGATTAAAATTGACGATATATAGAGGATTGATCGAAAAAATTGGGGTTCAGCACAACACATTGCTTCAAAGTGTGTTTAGAGGTGTATGAATGAGATGATAAGTACATGTGGTCTGAAAGAGAGGACATTAGGTACAAAGACCTATCTAGCAATTGTTTTTGATTGTATTGATATTTGTTTGTCTTGTAGTTTGACTCTTTGGGAAAGAGTATGAAATGATTCAAGAGTTCATCATTTTTTTACGTTGTGGTTATGGTTATGTTGGGTAAGAAAAAATTCTCATACTACTGACAACATAAATTTAACCAACAGAGAGGCATATCAAGATATGAAAATTTCTTTCCACTTTGTAGTTTTTTTATGATATTGTTTAGAGATCAATACTCTAACTTTCCATGTGTATTGCACCTGAATGGGTCACATGTATGTGGGAAATTCTTTAGAAAATTTGGTGCCATGATTGGAGTAGAGAGGGCCTATAATTTCATTGACTTACTTCATGCCATTGGAACCCTTAATGGAGTTCTCGAAGAAGAATCAAATTGCCAAGGGATTCATTTTTAAAAATATCATAAGAAACAAATGGGCATCTGGAATGCATTCTACCAATAAGTGATCATGGACATTGGCATTTTGTCACAAAATGACTCAATATCTACAAATGACAAAATTACAGAATCCCTCATGATAGGATTAGAGGATGCACATGTGACATTTTATCAAATCTTGGAATGAAACCAAAGGAAAACAAAAAAGTTCCTTGGTGGTTTAAACCATGGAGAGAGGATCAAAATTTTCCAGCATTCTAATTTGTGGATGAAATAGTTGATGATTCTCCACCAGGTCATTCTAGCTCTACCATTTTCCCTCAATGGTACTCTATGAAAGTGAATTGTAAACAATGGAAAGTGAGTGGAGGCATGAGTTGGATGAAATTTTAGATTCCATTGATGAGGATACAAACATAAATATCAAACTAGTGGTGTAGCTTGATGGTAAGGATATGTATAAATCTCATTTGGTTAGTCGGTTGAATGGAAATCTGACATTATCCAAAGATAGGTTGAATAAAGTGAGAAATAGGGTCTACTTTAGGTGAGATGAGAGGTCTCCAAAAATGGTGTTTGAATTGGTTTTGGAATTGGCTCAGATTTTCTAGTGTTTTTTGAGAGCGAGTCTATACATGTTACTAAACATACTACAAGAAAAGGTGTTTATTGAAGTACAAAACATGGTGTTTCTTCTAGAATTTAGAACATTGGAAGAGTTCAAAGAATAAGAAAGGAGGATGGTAGTCGGGTATTTGATTACCATAACGACATTGATATTTTGGATAGGTCAGAAGGAGTTGAGCTTAAAATTTGTTGGTACAATCGAATAAAGGGGAAACACATGTACAAGTATGATTTGACAGATCTTAATTTCATACAACTTGAAGTTGTATAGCAGTGGCTAACTTGTCATACAAATTTGAAGAAAGTGATTAGACAATTTTTGAAAATTTTGTCAAAAATCTAAATAAGGTAAATTTTTCACACTGTTTTCAAAACATTATACTTTATTTTATTTTTTTTATTACTATCTTATAGATTATTTCTAAAGTATTATTGGTTGTATTCTTGTTGATTTGTTTGTAATAGTTTGATATCCACTTATACTTTTTGGCCTCAAGTTCGGTGAATGGGTCGGATGGTGATTGGATGGAATAATTCAACATGCAATTATTGGGCTTCAAATATTTTTTATTGTTTTCTTTCAAAGTGGGTTTTGAGGGTTCCTGAAATTTCTACAATAGCTTGAAAATCGGCACTTGTACCCTTGGGATACAAAACTATAAGGATTTTAATTTTTCATATATTATAGTCATGTTGTATGATGGAGTGGAAACAAGGTATCGTCCTTATTTTATTATTATTATTATTATTATTATTATTATTATTATTATTATTGTGGTTATTTTTTTTTACTATTTTTTTATATCTAGAGACATCAATTTTTTTCTTAGTTAATTATTACATATGTTAAGTATCTCATTTAAATCCATTTTAACTCTATTTATTAAATGTTGAGAGGAGTTTAAAAAAAAAAAGGATATCAATACATAAATTGAATTAATATTAATTTATTTTAATGTTATATATTCATTTAATATCTCTATTTCTTTTTAAATTTTTATAAAGATATAAATTTTTTGGTTAGCAGTTATTTACACTAATTTATAAGTTTAATATATAACCATTGTAAATAAATTTTAAGTTCTTATTGAATATTAAAAAAATAAAAAATAAACAAGTAAAATTAGCAAGAAAGTTGTTTATACCTCCCTCTTAAAAATGTTTTAAGGTAAGTATATAGTCCAAAGCTAAAAGTTAAAATAATTATGAAACACTTACACTTGAAACTTGTAATAATATATTAGTTATGTATACAAAGTTAAGTTTATGCACTTATTATTTTTTTTGATAATGTTTCAAATGAACTAAGCCAACCAACAAAGCCAACTTCCCTTGCAATGGACAGTTCCTCATAAAATCATTTTACGAACAGTGGTAACACTCAATCAACCTACCTTTCTTCACGAGAAACTTGGGATGATTCTTCGTTGTTGTGTTTCCTTTATGTTGGATTGTCTCCTCCCTAAGTGCTACCAATGTTGTTGGTGCCAAAGTCTCAATCCTTTCCGCCAATTCCTTCAGCCTATTGATCTTAGACTTTATCTCTGTGTCAAATTCATCCATCTTCTCCAAATCCTCTTGGATTTTCTTGAATCGTTGGGTTGCATTGTCTCTCTTGACCTTCCAATATTCATCACTTTCACCATCCATTTCGTTGCTTGATTCTCGTCACTTGTTTTTCTCAATAGTTTTGTGAAACTCCTCCACATTGTCCCAAGTCTACGATGATTCTTGCATTTGTCAACACATCCAAGTGCTTTGTTCACCCTCACAAAATTCTCCCTTGTTCTACGTATGTGCATAAGACTAGGCTCAAACCAATTGTGACCGAACCATTCACCAAGGTCTGTTCCCAACTGCCTCTACATTCAAATTCACATTTTGGTCTGTGACATTTCTGTGACAGTCCTTCGTTTGTCTTCCTTACCCAAGTGCTTCATTCATCCTCAGAACTGTGTGCTTATCCTCCTCAAGGAGAACACCTAGTTCTATTCACAAGTCATTAATTTTGTTCGCAACTCGGCCCTCTCACAACCCACCAATTCTATGCTTCTAAGGTTTCCTCTATGATGGTTCATTCCATCGAACCCTCACCAAGCATGTATCCATATTGTCCTTCCAAACAAGTGCACCCATATCCCACCACTCTTTCGGTTGTAGTAGTGGTGAAGAGCTAATTACGCTATGATACCACCTGTCATGATTCCACAGGATGTCGAAACAAATCTTGCAATCGTTCACCTCCTGAGGGTGTGCAACACCGTGACAGTTCTCACTTGGTTTATTGGCACACCAAGAATAATTCGTCTAGAATATGCCTCTTCACCTAGAGCATACACATACTTCGTTCTAGGCTGTTGTTGAGCCACACTCCTACTCGAGTGAAACTCTTGCTTACTTAGAGAAATGTTAACATAGTTTAACACTTAGTCTTATTTAATCATGCATCCATGAACATGATAATCCAAGAGAACAACTACAGAACAAAAATGAAGACAAATACAAAAATAGTGAGGGCAACACAAATCGTTCCTAACACCCAACTAAGTCTTTGTTATTTCGAAACAATTACAATGAGCACTTTCAGCTCGGTTTACAACATGGAAGAATCAAACGAATTTCCTTACCTCACCAAGAAACTCAATAATATATATGTCCCACCAAGACTCTCTACTGCAACCATCTCTGCAACCACATGCCATGCACCTCAAACATGCCCACAATCGTAGACTTGATTTCCTTTCATTTCCACAGACTTTCACCAAGTTAACACAGATTTTGGTTTTGCCTCACACATGCCCCCACATACCTACATTTTCGGACTTTCTCAAAACCTTCTAAAACATCCAGAACTCTCGGCTACTTGTCTTCCATCTTGGAAAATTTTCCTTAGTTTTTTATCAAGGAATTGCCTTAGACTTGCTCTCCAAATCTCTTGCCAAAATGCTCTATGTCTCCTTTGGTTGTGCACCCTTTCTTTTATATGGACTCCAAGAGTCACTTTTGTGAAATGTTGCATTTCTTGGGTGTGTCGCACCCTTTCATGAACCCACACTCAACCAACTCATCATGCCCTTCTATGGACTAGGTTCTCCCATTTAAATCTTGTGCACCCATCAATCGTTCATCTGTTGGACCAACATGTCCCATCTTTCAGTGTGTGCCCCTTTTCCTTATGCACTCTCTATGCCAATTTTTGTGTCTCCTTGTGAGTGATCCAAATTTAGGATCAGAATGAGTTGATTAACAGACTGAATACAATAAACATAGAGATATGAAGAACAACAGAGATATCTAGTGAACAATATCTTCTATTGAATAAATGAAATAGGATGAAATTGTAAAACTGCAGAACTAAAACACTTGCTCGAATGGTGTTATCTATCTCTGAGAAGATATGTGACTGTTAGATGCATTTGTCTAAGAAAAATGACTACAATGAGGCTCCAGAGGCCTTTTTTGTATTACCCATGAATTCCAAAACCCTGGACATCGAAAACCTAACCCTAAGAGGTGAAACGCCAAAAGTCCTATGGGCCCCTATGGGTAAGTTGGTACCTCAACTTTCTGGGGTCATAAATTTTCCATATGAAATCCATTTTAGGCGCGTGATAGCCCATTGGAAAGGTATTTCAGAGAAATACACATTACACCATCAAAATCAACTTTGTCTCCAGTTTAAATGTGGCAAGACAAAAAAACATTGTTTAGGGCTCCAAAACGGCCTTGGAAGTACAACAAGATGTGTTGACATGAAAACATACAAAATAATCCAGTTGGATTAGGTGAGAGGCCACTAGTATCCACCTGAAAGATTTGTAGGGATTTAGAAAACCCCATAAATGTAGAACTCACAATTACAAAGAAATACAGAAGAATGTGTTGAACTAAAAACGAACAAGAGGAGTCAGCTGGAATAGGTGGGTGGCCACCAATATCTACCTGGATCAATCCTCCCTCCTTAGGAAGAAATGGCCTCCATCGTGTTGAGTTCCCCCATCATGTGAGGAAACTTTTGTTAGATTTGGCCCCGGGTGAGCCACTTTCCTTGGTGTAGGAGTTTCCCTGCCTTGACACCTCGATAAAGTTGGATCCTTAGCCAGCAAGTTCCCTTGACCTGTGTGTCCACTATCTTATTAGTGGATGCTTGTTCCATGCAGTCAAGGTTGAGATCTGTTGGTTGCAGTTGTTCTATGATCTCTGAAGTGTCCAATAATGGTGGAAAATATGGCCAAAGGAGGTCCACATTGAACATTAGGTGCAAGCCAAGGAAGGGTGGAGTGATGAGCTCAAAAGCATTGCTACCTACAACCTTGGTGATAGTGTAAGGCCCATAGCAAAGTGGGCAGAGCTTCTGATGGGGCCCTGTGAGATGCTCCTTCTGCAAATGTAACGAGACTTTGTCTCCAACCTGAAACTGGTGCGGTACCATGTTTTTATCATGGCGTTGCTTGTACTTAGCATTGGATTTCTGCAAAATCTCATGTACTTGTTGGTGGATTTGTTGAATCCGCTCAATGGATCTGGTGGCTCTGTCGGTCTCAGACTGAACATGGGAAGAGTCTGTATGTGTGGTGGCAAGAGGTAGTGCAACATCAATGTGACCCAAGGGTTGGAATCCCAGCCCCATCTGAAATGGGCTATGGCTGATGGAGTTATGGATTTCCATGTTGTAACTGTGTTGAAAATAGGGGAGACTCTCATCCCATGTACATGGATGCTTAGAGTTGTACATGCGCAGGATGTGCACAATCATATGATTGACGACCTCTGTTTGGCCATCTGTTTGGGGGTGGAAAGCAGTGGATTTAGTGAGCTTGGTGTCCAACAGTGACCAGAGACTCCACCAAAATGTGTTGAGGAACCTGTTATCCCAGTCGGAGATGATGGTCTGTGGTATCCCAAAATGGAACCACACTTGTTCGAAGAAGAGCTTGGCAATATTTTTCGTTGTGATATTCTTCTTGCAGGCTGTGAGGATGGCCATCTTCGAAAACTAATCAATGACCACAAATACACAGTCATTTCCTTTCTTGGTGGACAAAATGCTAGACATGTAATCCATTGAAATGGATTCCCAAGGCTTATCAGGAGTAGGAAGAGGGGTGTATAATCCTTTCTTATTGAGGGATGTCTTGGAAATGGAACAGGTAGTGTGATATCTGATATATTTTTTTACTTCATGTCCAAGCTTTGGCCAATAAATTTTTTTCTGAAGAACGACTACATTTTTCTCCACAGCAACTGTAGTGGGATTCCCAAATCATCTTTGCATGCTCTCTTGTACGAACCTAGATATGGCCTAGATGGAATAATAGTCATTCCTGAATGTGAAAATCGATGACATTTGCACCTATACCCAAGAGATGATAGGTGGTGGTGAAGTTTGGATCTTGTTGATAAAGTTAAGGCCACTCAGATGCTTCATGTCCATCGTAATTGAGCACAGTGGTGAGTGCATCCATGGTATGTCGACTGAGGCAGTCAGTGACACGATTTGAGATCCTTTTCTTATACTTGATGTTGATATGGAACTGCTACAGGTAGGTGGACAACTTTTGATGGCGGTCATTTTTCAATTTCCCCTGTGTCTGTATGAACTGCAGAGGCTTGTGATCAGTGTGGATGATCGTCTCCTTCCCAGAATGTAATGTTTCCAATGATGACAGGCTTGTACAATGGAATACATTTCCTTGTCATAGGTAGAGTATTTACGGACAGTATCTGAGAGTGTATCACTATGGTATTCCACCAGATGACATTATTGAAAGAAAATTGTGCCTACAACATAGTTAGATGCATTAGTCTCAATATTGAACGGTTGTTATAGATCGGGCAAGGAGAGTACTGGAGCTGAGTACAAGCGATGCTTCAAATCATCAAATGCTCATTTTTGTTCCTTCCCCAACACAAATGTTTCCCTACCACTGCCCTTGGTCACCTAGCTAAGGGCCCATGCAATATGAGAGAATACCAACACGAACCGTCGGTAGAAGTTAGCCAGACCCAAGAAGCTCTGAAGCTCGGTTAGTGTGGCTGGGGCTATCCAGTCATGGATGACTTGAATATTAGTTGGATCAACATGTACCCCATGATCATCAACAATGTAGCCCAAGTATTGGACCCTGTTCATGCCAAAATATCATTTTTCCAAGTTGGCATATAGCTTGTGCTGTCGCAGAGTGCTCAAAACCTATTGAATATGATGCATGTGCTCCTCCCAAGTTTTTCTTAAGGTGAGAATGTCATCCAAATATACCACCACAAAAGAGGTGGTGAAGGGTCTCAATACATCATCCATCAACCTCATGAAAGTGGTCAATGCACTTGTTAAGCCAAAGGGCATGACCAACCATTCAAAGGGACCTTCTTTAGATTTGAAGGTTATATTCCATACATCAGTTGGTTCGATGGGAACCTGGTGGTAGCCAGACTTTAGGTCAATATTGCTGAAGAAATTTACCCCCTTGAGTTGGTCAAGAAGGTCATCAATCCTGGGAATTGGGTACTGATTCCTGACTGTAATTTTGTTTAAGGCTTTGTAATCAACACAGAGTCGCCAAGTCTTGTCTTTCTTTTGTACCAGTACAATCAGGCTTCCGCAAGGGGAGGAGTTGGGTCTGATGTGCCCCTTTTGAAGAAGCTCATGGATCTGATGCCTGATTTCGTCATTTTCCATCAGCGAGTGACGATAGACTAGTCCATTAGGTAGAGGTGCATCGTGGTTCAGATCGATTGGATGCTTGGCTTGGTAGTGCGTTGGCACCATGATGGGTGAGGAGAATGTGTCTCTATATTCTTCCACGATCATGTCCACTTGCTTCTATTGCAAAGAGAGGCTTTGTGTAGAGGCCATAGATGTGGCGATGACCTTCTGTTTATTATGAGCACGGATCACAAAGAAGACAAAATTCCCGGTCTATGAAATGACCTTATTGCATTCCTTAGCAGAGATTAAATAAATAGAGGTAGGCGATGCTACCTATGGTATCCTATACAATTGTCTACCTAAAGTAATAGTTACTCTATGGGTTGTAGACTCATACACTGCATGACACTTTCACAAATATGGTTGTCCTAAAAGAACATCAAAAACTTCAAGGGGATCAATATCACACAATATCTCATCTTTGAAAGGCTTGATGGCATAGGGAAGATGACATTGTTCGCTGACACTGAGATCTCTTCCTTGGCGAAGCCAACCGATGGTGTAGGGTTACGGTTGTGGTGTCATTGGTAGGTCCAACCGCTTGACAACCTCTGCTGAAATCAGGTTCTTTTGACTGCCTCTATCGACAATGAAATGAAGTGGAGCCCCATTTACCCACATATGTGAGTGAAATATGCGTTCCCCTTCCTCTAGTTCTTCTGGTTCGCTTGGACGGAATTTGGTGGTAGCGACAGCGACATTGGGTTCAACATCGATAATCTACTTCCCTCCTTCGAGATTTGATTTGGAATCAGAATTGGCCTCTAACTTGGAAGCCTTCAACTCGAACACAAGTAACTTCTTGGAGCGACATTCTTCAGTGTTGTTCCAAGGGATTTTATGGTACTCACACCATTTTCCCATGTTCTTCTTCATCTTCTCATTTCCCTTCTTGTGTTGCAGCTTGGACTGGTTTTCCTCATAGTGGCCATATTTTCTCCGTCCCTTGTTGTGTGGGTTGTGGCCGCCTTTTCCCTGCTTCGGCTATGAGGACTTTGCAGATCCAAACTCTCGCCTCTTCTGCTTAAATTTATGCTCGATCTTGACAACATATTTATAAGTCTTACCCAATGAGGTGATGTCCAGAAACTCCACTTCTATTTGAATGTATCTATGAAAACAACCGTGGTATTTAAGCACCAGATGTCACTCAGAGTCTTTGATACCCAATTTGGTGCGCAAGGTATGGAAAATATTGGTGAAATCTGGCACTGTCTGGTCCCTTTCTTGACACAGGGTGGTCCATCTGGTGTATTGGTCCTCGTAGCTTCCAACAGGGTAATATTGTTCTTTAATGGCATCCCAGAAGGAATCCCATGTAGGGTAAACCACAAATATTGCAGATTCCTATATGGTCATTTGCTTAGAGTAAGTGTCCCATCATTCCTTAATATGGGGAACGACCTTGAGGAGTTAAAAAGTAATCTTTACCCTATCGAAAAAATTGTGGACCAAAAAATACCCTTTAAGAAGATTCAACCATTTATCTACAACATCCACATCTATCAGTCCTTCAAATAATAGAATCTCAAAATTTACCTGTACCTTGAAGGGGGTTGCATGGCTGCTTGATGAAGATGCTTCTCCTGTGGGTAGCCGCTGAAGGATCTACACAAATTTTTCCATCATTTCGTTCATTTTTCATGCAAGGGCTTCCTCGAGCAACAATTTAAAAGGATCTCTTGCTTCATCATCTTTATTTTTGTCTCCCATGGGTTGTTGTCGGTCTCAGCGCAACCGATCTGGAAACGAATCAATTGGTTCGAGTCCCAAGTTCTTGTACCCATATCTTGTCGATGACATGCACAAAGAAAAATAAATGAAGAGCAGACCACTATGATACCACTGATCCATATTTAGGAGAGGGACGAACAGATTAACAAACTGAATACAATAAACACAGAGATATGAAGAAAAATATAGATATCTAGTGAACAATATCTTCTATTGAATAAATGAAATAGGTTGAAACTGTAAAACTGCAAAACTGAAACACTTGCTCGAATGGTTGTAGTTATCTTTGAGAAGAGATGTGGATGTTACGTGCATCCTTCTGAGAAAATGATTACAATGCGTATCCAAAGGCCTTTTTGATATTACTCATGAAAGCCAAAATCCTAGACATCCAAAAACCAAACCCTAGGAGGTGAAACGCCAAAGGTCATGTGGGCCCCTATGGGTAAGTTGGTACCCCAACTTCCTAGGGTCGTAAATTTTGCATACGACCTCCGTTTTAGGCACGTGATATCCTGCTGAAAAGGTCTTTCAGAGAACTACACATTACGCCATAAAACTAGACTTCATCTACAGTTTGACTATGACGAGCCAAAAAAACATTGTTTAGGGCTCCAAAACAACCCTGGAAGTACAACAAGATGTGATGACATGAAAACATACAAAATAAGCCAGTTGGATTAGGTGAGAGGCCACCAGTATCCACCTAGAATATGTGTAGGGATTCAGACAGCCCCAGAAGTGTAGAATCCACAATTACAAAGAAGTACAGAAGAACGTGTTGAACTAAAAATGGACAAGAGGAGCTAGTTGGAATAGGTGGGTGGCCACCAATATCCACCTGGATGAGTGAGTGTGCTAATGGGGTCGTCCAACCTCTCTGGCGTTCCCATGTTGCCGAGAGCAGACGAGTCCACTCCTTGGGCATGCTCCCAAGTCGTCCTACCCTTGCTGAAATGCAATCCAAGTCTCTGTCAATCATTCTAAGGAAAGTAGAGTGTGTGCTCCCTTCATGTCACACATCACCGCCATTTGCCCAAGGTGCTCTTTCCCACACCCAAACACCTTCGTTCGTCCAACCGATTGATTCCTTCATTTTGCTCTTTGTTCGTCCATTGTTAAATCTACCCAAAAAACACACGTGCTCGATGGGTGTCGTGGGAGACAATTATAGTTAGCTTGGCTGATTTTATAATATGTGCAAGTCACAAATATTTTCATATTAAAATATGCGTAGATTTAATCACCATCCAAGCGATAAACTAATCCTAGTGTACCAAAATTGCCCCAAATTCAATGATTAAGAGGCTTAGTAGTATTTATTATTAAAAGGAAACTACATTCGTGCATATGGCCTCGAAGTTGGT